>CM035849.1:59551898-59774088 GCA_020510985.1 Pholidichthys leucotaenia
GACGTACAACGCGCTCAAACAAGTGGCATATTGGCCATACATGCGAAAGGATGTAGCCGACTACATAAAGGGATGTCTCGTATGTTGCCAGTTTCAACCAACCAACCCGATGCATCGAGCACCCCTACAGAAAAGAGGCATTTCATTCCCATGGTCTGACCTCCAAATTGACTGGGTAGGTCCCCTTCCACGGTCAGCCAGAGGAAACAAATACTTCCTCACAGTCACATGTGCTTTCACCAAATGGGTCGAGTGCCTGCCTGCTCCTAATGACACGGCAGAAACCACGGCCTACTTGTTGATGAACCACGTATTCTCTAGGTTTGGTCTGCCAAGCCGAATCAACTCGGACCGCGGCACTCATTTCACCGCCGAAGTCATGCGACAACTGTGGGAAACCTTGGGAGTTAAAGCTAACTTCCATATTAGTCACCACCCACAATCCTCCGGACAGGTTGAAAGAACCCACCGAACTGTGATCAACATACTGAAGAAGTATATTTCACCACACCAAAAAGACTGGGATGTAAAGCTCCCGCTGGTCTTAATGGCCATCCGAGCCACACCCCATGAAGTTACGGGGGTGTCACCTTTTGAAATGATGACAGGCCGGCAAATGACTTTGCCCCTGCATTTACTCTACCAACCTGGAGAAGCCAGTGTTGCTACAGCTTACACTACTCACCAGTACATGACTGACCTGACCAAACATCTCCGACAGACTTTTGCCTTTGCCCAAAAACATTTGGACCGATCAGCTGAAGGACGCAAAGCCTACTACGATCAGAAAGCCTCACATGACGAACTCCAAGTGGGAGACAAGGTTTTCTATTATGCTTTCATTCCTCAGACAGGACAGACCAACGCACGAGCAGGAAAACTCGCTCGGAAGTTCCTCCCCAGGTGGACAGGTCCACACACGATCACAGATAAACTCTCTCCGGTCGTTTACCAAATCAAAATAAGCAAAGGTCGCCAGGACCCCATCTCCAAATGGGTCCATCGTAATCAAATTAAAGCTTACAAAAACCCCATGGGACTTGTCGGGGACAACACTGTTCCATTAAGTCAGTAAAACAAACCTAAATCTTGTTTGCGCCCGATAGATAACTGTTAGCTGACTATCAGCCTCAGACATTCTCGGTCGCATTTCTCTTTCTCAATCAGGTAACTGCATTAAACCTTCAAAAGGAGAAAGTTAACCCAAACTAACTGACTTCCTTAAAATCTAACCTTAAAAGACCCCGCAAAATTTCTTTCAGTATCATCAAGTTACTATTTCAAAGTAGTACAAACAAAATCAACAACATCACTAGCTTAAGTCAATAATCACAAAACCCTCTAAAGGTGATAAACACTAATAGCTTAGAGCTCAGCCTCTAACAAAGTTGTTCCACCTCTAAGAATAACTTTCACCTACCACTCAGGTACCTCAAGAAAAGGAAAACTGACAAGAAGCTCAAGATTAAAATGACTCACTTCTATTTGTTGGCCAGGACGATGGCCCTCCTGTTTTTCAGTTTAGCCCTCTACCTGGCACTCTCACCTACTTTCGCCCAGTTAGAACTGGCCAGAACCCAGACAAGAAGTCAACAATCCTTAAGTAGATTCTCAACCACGGCCTCATCATTAGGGCCCCTTGCTACCCTCAGCACGTCTACTGTTAAATCAGTCAACACCGCTACACTGAAATGCCAGACAGTTGAACCACCAACTGTTACCAAAACTTTGCAAGATACTGTGTTGGTTTTGAATGTTTGCTCCAAAGCCTCATTCAAACTCAACAAGGTCTTGGACTTGTCACTCTTCATGTTAGAGGGTGACCTTGCTCACCCACATCTAATGTCTGTGTTTCTTCGAAAGGTAGCCAAAAATATTAGACTTTCAGCTAACACTTTGACAACGAGTCTGCCTTCACCGCTTCTTGCCTCTGTTTCAGATGTCACAAAGTTATTCCTCATTGCCACTCAAAGAACAATGATGACTCCCCATGCTCGCTCAGTCTTCCAGAACAAAGGTCTCAAGCACCCTCTGAGTAAGACCTCTGTGGAACCATGGTTTAGTCCAAATAAACCAATTCAATTCGAACCTCCTTGAATTAACTCAATATTGCTTAACCTAAACATCTACCTCAGATAAGCAATACATTTTTGTTTTGCATTCTTTGTTTTGACTTTTATTTTTCTTTATTTTTAGAATTTTTAAAAGTTATATGCATGCTTATATACAAACCTATATTTTTATATATAGCTCTTGCACTCCATTTTGATTTTTGTACCCATTCAAACTATTTTCTTTTTTTTTTTTTACAACTATGATAGCTATTTCATTGTAGACCAAGATTCCTACCCTCAGGTATGTAAGACTACGCACTTATTTTTGTAGCTAGAATTTTTGAGTCATTTCAAGACCTATGCCTTAGCTTACTACTCCAAGTCAATTTTATAATCTACATTTGTCCATATTCAAATTATTTTTTGAAATTCATGGAAGTCCTTCCAGTAAACCAAAGTCAAAGATCTGTACTTAGTAATAGATACTGTTTGCATGCTAGTGTGTATGGACATCACACAAACCTTTTAACCCAGTATTTAGGTCAAGTGTTGCCAAGGAGACGAAGCTGCCATGGATGTGTACCGACGCTGACCGATGCTCACCATCGCTACAAAGGGGGGAACTGTAGCATCATCGTCCTCCTCAAAACCAAGACAAAATCACTTCTCTCCAGTTTACAGGAATTTCAATTTATTCATTACACAGGAATATCACCTTTCTGCCTTCTCAGGAATATCACTGGCTTTTTGCTGACTCATGCAGGCTTCTTCCAGACCTGACCAAAGATGCTTGCTTTCCCAGGACCCCAATGTAAACAATTGCCGCTTGCAGAGATTGTAAGGATCAGAGTTTGCTTTTAAAGGCTCAAAGGAACATAAAACTCAGGAGACCAGACCTCTCAACATGAACACTGCATTTGATAACGTACCTTTTCACAGGAAACCAATGTTTTTAAAAGAGTCATAAACCACTTAATCTGACGGTTTTATAGCCTATGCTGTCCAGGCCTTCACCAGATACTAAGGAAATCATCTACAGCTCAACAGTACCTCCTAGCGGATACCTACGGAATGTGTTTTCAGTACGTAGGATGACTTTTAATTTGTTCTAAATATTAAGTTTCTTTCAGCTTATCCTGGATCCTAAGGACACTGAAAATCATCCCCCTTATCACCAACCATGGTTTGCTGCATGTTCTGCTGTTCTAATCTTGATCTAAATGTGAATGCATGTATTATAATTATGTATAAGAAATGTTATATTCATGAGTGTTATTGGAGTAATGGTATAAATGCATGATCACCATATATTAGCCAAGTCATTTAATTTAGTTAGATTTTATATTGAGCATTTATCTTATAAGAACTGACTGTTGATTTTTCCCTCTGAAAATTCATGGGATGGTGTCTCCATTTGGTTGGCTGCTCTCAAACAAAGAAATGTTTTCACATTGGATAACAGCCATTTCAAACTGATTCTGAAAGAGTAGATTGGTCGTTTGACGACTGACCTCATCAGTTTTACGAACCGGCGAGGTAACTTTAAAAGACAGAAGTTAGATTTGAGTACACATGAGAAAAAGACATGAGGAAAAACAGGGTTAACAGTTGAGTCACAGCACAGTTAAGAGTTTTAAAAAAAGTCAGAGATCAGACAACAGGCAGGAAGATTAGCTAGAAATAGAATTAAGAATTAGAGGAACTAAATTAAGATTAAAGAAGCAGAATAGTAATCTAGATCTCAGAAGATTTTATTCCACCGTTTCGAGGCCCTGTGAAGTTTTATTTTATTCTCTGTGTGTTTGTCAAATCTTTTCTTATATTCTGGAAACTGAGGAGAAACCATTTTTCTTTAGAGCTCGTCCCTTTTTAGAGAATCAAATTCTCAAACTTTTTCCTTCACCTCAGAAGCCATTCTTATCCTAGTAAATGTTTTTCTAACACTTTTTTTTAATGACTTTTCACGCCATTAAAGTGGACCTTTAATTTGCCTAGTTTAAAGTGAAGAGACTGAGAAGATTTTCCTTCAGTTTTTTTGGTCTATCCCGCTACAAGAGACCCCAAATTTGGATTCTTTTCCCAAGGACTTTTCACGCCGCCCTGAGACAAAACCACCCACGGCTGCAAATGTCTCTTTGAAGGGCCCCCAGCTGAGTTATCGCCCCACGGCTGTGAGTGAGGAAAGCAGCCGCTTCCTCCCGACGTCCGAGCTTCAAAAAAAAACCCAGCGGTACCGACCAGCGGGATTTGGACCTACGGCCGTGTGTGAGTGAGACTTATTCCTCCTATTTCTGGGTTAAAACGTGATGTCCTAACTGTCACCATGGGGTGAGACGCCGGCTCGGCGCTCAGCCCATGCTCCTTTTATCCCTGCCTCTCATTGGGCAGTGCCTCAGCTGGTTCCCAGCTGTCAGTGTCACGGGACAGCTGGGGCCAATTAATCCTCATCAGCTGGGGCGCTGTTAATGAGTATAAAGAGGAGCAGCTTCGATCATTCGGGGCTGCGACATAAGCACTGCTAGGCTGAAGCCCCTTCGTCTGGTGTCAGCCTCAACTCCCCTTGCAGCATTCCGGTGTTTGTATCCCGCTGTGAGTATGCACGCCTTGTTACCCCCATGTCCGGTACGAGCTACCTACCCCTGCGCTGTGCAGCCTGAGAATGTACGTCTGTATGAGTGTCTGTGCTCTCCTCATCCCTTATCCCTTACCCAGAATAAAACATCTCGACTCACTGGCTTGTCCCTGGCTCTGATTGCCCGGCTCCCTAGAGCCGGATATGACAGTATGTCGCAGCCAGAAGAGTTGCCGGCGGCCGTGAGTCGCTGTGGAAATGTACCTTTCTGTCCGGGTGTCAGCGCTGCTAGCATGCCGTTTCCCAGGAGTCACTTCCGGCGCCAGGGCGACGAGCTGAGGTCCATCTCGGAGGCTGTCGACGGGACGTTCTTCACCCTGCACGACGCCTCCAACGCGAGACGCTGGCATCCGGGCCGTGCTGAGGAACTCCTGGACTGTCACCCTCACTCTCTGTACCATCTGGAGGACAGTGCCAGGATAGACGCTGCAGGTACACAGCGAGAGAAGCTCCACGGGGTGGATGGAAATCCCGGCAGGGAGTCGAAGTGGGCGACGTCTTTCCCCGCTTCGGAGTCCCGTTCCTGCCGCCATTCCAGTCCGGGAGTTCGCGCCAACCAGAGGACTTCCCCCGACCTGCGCCACGTCACTCGGGATTCCCTTCAAGGAGCCGCAGCTGACAGCAGTTATGTCCGGGGTCGAGTGGCTGTCGCGAGCTCTACTGTGTTTCCTGTCACCACCTTCAGGCATGTGGCGGCGGCAGTGAGATTGATGGTGAGGACTTCAGGGCTACGAAGCCTTCCCGTGCTCGACGCCTTCCTCGTCTCGATCTCCGATCTGGAGCGGCGAATCCTGGGTTTCCCCCTCGCTTCGTCCCCTGGGAGTAGTCGTCATCACATCGCCGAGTCACCTCTGCACGAACCTCGTCCGGATCCAGTTCTGGGTCATCGTCAGGACCGTTCCTCCCACGCAGCTGTCATCCCTTCGCCTCGTCAGTGTGGAGATTCTACAGCCTCGTCCCCTGAGCCTCGTTCCCCCGCTGTCATTCCTGGACATTCGGGCTGGCTCACCCCGGCTGTTTCCCCCTCCTCCTCGACGCGCTTCCTGACCGCTGTGTGTGCCTGGAATCCCGGCCTGGTGAGCTCTCTGCTGGAGACAACGCGAGCGATCCTCAGACGAATTCCCGGGGGGTCCTCCGTTATCGCCGGGCGGGGAGAGGAAGAAGCAGATTCCACTACAGCAGGCGATACTCAACCTCCAGGGGGCAGGCAAGTCATTGTTTTTTCACACCTGCTTAATGATTTGCTCTGTCACATCCCTGGAGGAGAAGTTCAGGGTTCGCAGCTCCCTGAACTCTCCCCACCTGCTGTAACCTGTATTCCTAATCCCGCATCCTCTGTGTCTCTCTCCGCCGAGCGGTCCCCGGCTCCGGGTCAACGTGGTGGGATATGGAGAGGGCCTGTGGTTCCGCAGCTACATTGCGGACGGAGGAGGGGGACTGACTGCTGCGTGGAGTCTACGCTGACGACTGAGCGTCCCTGGGTCTCCACGGAGGAGCGGTTCGGTCCAGCGGGACGAGATTCTTCTGGCTTCACGCCGAGTGGGTCGTCGGCGGGGTTACCTGAGCTGGAGGGATCTCAAGCTGCGCTGACCATCGTGCTGGCTGCGGGGCCCGACGCGGCTAGATGGGAGCCTGACAACGACCTCCTGACGACGGATCCTGGATCTTCGCAGTCCTGGACGGCGTCAGAACCCGAGATCAGGCGAGTGCTCTCCTTTCTTTTCTCTTTTTTTATCTTTGAGCACTTCAGCCTATCTCCAGGGGAGACGAGCAGGGTGCAGCCGCCCGCTGCGTCTGAGCTCGTCTCGCCGGGTTCTGGCGCTGCCGGTGATCCTGATCCCGGTTCTGTTTTCTCTTTTGAGCCTTCTTCCAGGGTCACCGGCGAGGAGTTGCTGTTCCTCGTGGTGCTGGAGGGTCCGGGTTCAACGTTGGAGGTCGGTTCTGGTGCAGTGTCCAACGTGGGTTCGCCCGAGACCCAATCGGGGTCCAACGTGGGTTCGCCTGAGGCCCGATCGGGGTCCGACGTGGGTGCTGCCCCAGTGTTGTCCAGGTCCGGTGAGGAGGTGGCCGTTTCCCTGAGGCCCGCCGCCCTCGTCATCGGCTCTCCCCTGAGCCTCTTCCACCGGGATCCGCTCTGACCCTTCGTCCGTCTCAACGGTCCTGGTGGTTGAGTGATGCGGGTCGACGACCCGACCCGCAAAACTTTCGGTTCGGCGATCTGGTTTCCCCCCCACTGGTCTGTGTTTGCCTTTGGGCGGCCTGGTTCGGCAGCCGTTGGACTGGATTCCTGGGATCTGGGCCCAGAGTTCGCCATCCGAACATTTCTCTTCCCCGGGTTGCCAACTGGACAATGGGCGGGGAGATTACCAGAACAATTCCGGCCGTTTTGGACTCTGCCTGCTGTCTCCTCGGGTGTCCTTTACTTCTTTTATTATTATTGAAGTCACTCGGGTGTAGTTTCTTTGTCCATTAGGGGAATATATGTTTTTGTGCTGTGTTGTTTTTTTTAACCATACTCAGCATTTTTATCGTATTGTTATCCTGTTACCCTGTCACCTTTTTTTCCTCTTGGTGACTCACCTTATGTATCGCGCTGTGTATTGCATTTTCTTATCTTTACTCAGCGTTTTCATTCATCCTTACCTTAGCCTTGGCCTCGTCGGTGCATCATGGAGTATGCGTGTGGTTTCCTGTTCAACCATACTCTGTGATCACCCCATTCTGTCTTATTATCCTCGTGGGGGGCCTTCCCTAGCCCCGACTTTAACATTGACTGTGTTTGTTATTGTTTGAAGTAATGTGTTTCATTCCCACTTAACCGTACTTCATTATTACCCATTTGTCCTTGTCACCTCTGTTTCTTTAGGTGATCTTTTATATATTCAGTGCTGTGTGTTTTGTTTTCTTTAGTATCCAGGCACAGCGTTTTTCATCATTTTTTGTCCTGACCTTTGTCTTGTTGGTGCATTATGGAGTAGTGTGTTTTGTTCCCCTTAACTATACTCTGTGATTGCTTTATTCATTCCTGCCACCTTTTTGGTGGGTTTTTGGTTTTCTTTTTTTTGCCCCGATCTATACGTTATTTGTATGCTGTCTGTAGTCATATTTGGTATTTTCCCTACCTGTGTCCTAACTCAGTTTTCTCCCTAACTGTGCTCTGGGTTAATCCTTTTCCCTGTGTTGTAGGGTATTGTATTTGGGTTTTTTTTTCTCTGCCCTGCTGCCCTACATTGGTCTATTGTCTTTTTTGTCCTTCCCTTTGCATCTTCCCCTCCGGTCCTGCCTCCCTTCCGCCCACCCTAGGTGGGGAGGGGGGGGGGGGGGCTGGGATGTTCCTGGTCGTTCGGGAGCCCGACCGTGAGGGGGAGGCTCTGTCACCATGGGGTGAGACGCCGGCTCGGCGCTCAGCCCATGCTCCTTTTATCCCTGCCTCTCATTGGGCAGTGCCTCAGCTGGTTCCCAGTTGTCAGTGTCACGGGACAGCTGGGGCCAATTAATCCTCATCAGCTGGGGCGCTGTTAATGAGTATAAAGAGGAGCAGCTTCGATCATTCGGGGCTGCGACATAAGCACTGCTAGGCTGAAGCCCCTTCGTCTGGTGTCAGCCTCAACTCCCCTTGCAGCATTCCGGTGTTTGTATCCCGCTGTGAGTATGCACGCCTTGTTACCCCCATGTCCGGTACGAGCTACCTACCCCTGCGCTGTGCAGCCTGAGAATGTACGTCTGTATGAGTGTCTGTGCTCTCCTCATCCCTTATCCCTTACCCAGAATAAAACATCTCGACTCACTGGCTTGTCCCTGGCTCTGATTGCCCGGCTCCCTAGAGCCGGATATGACACTAACAATTAAATTACAATTGAATATCGCCCGTATTTCAGGGCTCAATTAGTCTCAGCCACAGGATAGGACTGTAAACTGAACGAAAACTTTAAGTCATTTTTAAGTAACTGCCCTTAAAATTTTGTAGATTAATTCAGGAGTCATTTTTAGATAATTAGCTTATGAATTTTCCCCATAAAATTGCGTTGTTTTGTTAAAACATTCCAGTCTCACCGTTGAAACATAAGTCTGTTTCTCCTTGGTTCTACAGAGGTGTAATGCTGGATTTTATGTTCAGGAACTCAATATCAGTTGATGTGATATTTTACGCTGTCATCATCTGAATCTGTTTATTCATCATTTGAACGCCATGCCATGTAACCTGAATGATTTTAATAAACGAGTGAATAAGAGCAGTTGAAGCGTTTTCCTTTCGCATATACAGGTTTCCTAATCACGGCAGGACAAAAACTCACTGAAACTTTGAGACTGATTCATTAAGCAATTTAAGGTACAAAATTAATTAAAACTAAAGTTAATTTTATTGTCCGTTAGGACTGGTGCCCCTTTTACGAGTGCTTTTATTTAATTTAGCTGGTGTAGAAGTGAAGGTTCAACTCCGCCCCCCTTTCACACCCACTATTAAATAAAATAAATAATTCCTGTACCTTCTGACAAATAATTTTATAGGCTCTTCATCCTACACTGGGTTTAATAGCAGAAAATTACAAGTCATCCAAACTTTGATTTCCTTAAGACAGGCATCTAACTTGACTAATTGATTACAATCATTGGGCTTCATTGACAGGTATAATTGTGTGTCATCTGCGTAACAATGAAAATGTATATAGTGCATTCTAATGATGTTGCCTAATGGAAGCATACAGTATATAAACTAAAAAGAGTAGGGCCTAACACAGATCCCTGTGGAACTCCATGACTGAGCTCAGGGTTGGAAGAAAACTCATTATTGATATGAACAAACTGAAATCTATCAGACAAATAAGATCTAAACCACTGCAGTGAAGAACCATTTAGTCCAACATAGTGTTCTAATCTATCAAGTAGAATATCATGATCGACAGTATCAAAGGCTGCACGAAGATCTAAAAGGCCAAGTACAGAAATGAGTCCATTATCAGATGCGATAAGGAGGTCATTCGTGACCTTCACTAAGGCTGTTTCTGTACTATGATGAATTCTGAACCCGGATTGAAACTCTTCAAATAAACCATTTCCCTGCAAGTGGTCAAATAATTGTGTAGCAAAAACTTTTTCTAAGATTTTTGAAATGAAAGGCAGATTAGAGATTGGTCGATAGCTAAAACTCCTGGGTCGAGCATTGGCTTTTTGAGTAAGGATTTAATTACAGCAATTTTAAAAGCCTGCGGTACATGACCCAAGGTTAAAGAAGAATTGATTATTTGATGGATATGGCTACCAATAAGTGGAAAGACTAATTTAAATAACCTGGTAGGAAAAGGGTCTAAAAGTCAAGTTGAAGGCTTGGATGAGATTATTTTATCTAACTCTAAAAGGTCAATTAGGGTAAACTTATCCAAACAGACATCAATTGAAGGAGTTGCAGTAGTTGATGTACTTAAGTTTACAGTGGGAATAATCTGATTGATTTTATCTCTAATAGATAAAATTTTATGATTGAAAAAGTTGAAAAAGTCCTGACTAGTAAGATCTAGGGGGATGCGAGGATTGACAGAGTCCTGACTCTTTGTCAGCCTGGCTACAGTGTTGAAAAGAAACCTGGGATTATTCTTATTCTCTTCTATTAATACAGAGTAATAACTTGTTCTAGCTTTTCTAAAAGATTTTTTATAAATTAGGAGATGATTTTTCCACGCTAAATAGAATTCATCTAAATTAGTGGAACACCATTTTCTTTCTAGTTGATGAGTCTTCTGTTTTAAGCTACGAGTTTCTGTGTTAAACTAAGGGGTTAGAAATCTCTGATTGGACTTTTTCTTTTTTAAAGGGGCCACAAGTCTAGAGTCTGATGCAGAAAGGCTGTAACTCTATCTACCATGCTCTCAATTACGGAAGGAGCAAGCTCTCCATCATCCATCGCCAGCACGGTGGTGGAGTGGTTAGCACTGCAGCAGCACAGCAACTCACCCTTGGGCGGGGGATCCTGGGTTCGATCCCAGCCCCTCACCAACAGTGATCTGTGTGGAGTTTGCATGTTCTCCCCGTGTCTGCGTGGGTTTACTCCGGGATTTCTCTGGTTTCCTCCCACATGCCCAAAACATGCAAGTTAGGTTAATTGGAGACTCTAAAGTGGCCCCAGGTGTGAATGTGTGTGTGAATGGTAAAAGGGTTGGGCGCTGCACCAGTGGCTGCCTCATCCATTCATGTGGATGCCCTGTAATTTCCCCATTGTGGGACTAATAAAGGAATCTAAATCTAAAATCTAAATCTTTTATTTCTTTTGTGTTGACACATTGTATAGAGGAAACAATCTGCAAAAATTTGGTAACAGCATCATCTGAAAGACATCTGCTGTAGTTGACATGATTTACAACCCAAGAGACAGACGCTGACATGAGTGATTACAGACAATAATCTTTTATTTGTTAAAGTGAGGGTGTAGTGCGTGAGTGGATGTATGTGTGCTTGTCTGGTCACTGGAGCTGAGCCTGACTTGTGGTGACCCGGCAACCCTGGAAACACACAAGCACAAAGGTTACTGCTGTTCACTGACAATAACGGTGTAAACGTGCTGCAGGTGCTTACTGGCAGGTTCCGCAGTGTAAGTCCGGCTGGCTCCCGGTGTCCAAGTGATGTGGTGCTCGAGGTGCCCGACGTTGCGGGGGTGAGGAGGAACTCCGAGGAGGAGGAGGCTGTGCCTCGTCAGCTGAGGAGGAAGGTCTGCCACCTGGGAGGTCCACCTGTGCACAGGGGAAAGAACTTGCAGGAAGAGAGTGCTGGGTTTGCTTACGTGGCCTGGCTTGGCTTGGCGTTTGCTTCTTGATCTGTGGTCGAGATCTTGGCGCATTGCTTGGCAAGGAAGACAGACGACTCCGTGCTGAGGAGTCAGCGCGTCGAACTTTTAAAGCCCGCTGATTGCCACCTGCTGGGTTGAGCGCAGCTGATGATGATAATGCTGATGACGGCCTAGCGGCCATCATGACAGTACTCCCCCCTCTAGTGGTGCCTCCAGGCACCTGCCCAATCCTACCTGGATGCGCCCGATGGAAATCGCGGACCAACTGCTTATCGAGGATCAATGAAGGGCATATCCAGGAGCGATGCTCAGGACCAAACCCCTCCCAGTCCACCAAATACTGAAGGCCCCGACCCCTCCTGCGGACATCCAGGATTGCTGTCACTCCCCAGGCCGGATGGCCATCGATCATCCTCGGAGAAACAGGAGCCACAGGGGGCGGGCACAGTGGGTCGGCGACGTAGGGCTTAACCTGGGAGACGTGAAAAGTAGGGCAGATGCGCATGTGAGGGGGGAGAACAAGATGAACAGACACAGGGTTGACAATGCGGGCAATGACATAAGGGCCGATGAAGCGCTTGGTCAGCTTACGCTTCTCGGCAGGCATACTGATGTTCTTCGTGGACAACCATACCTTCTGACCCACCTTGTAGTCCGGGGCGGGCCTCCTGTGACAATTGGCCACTTCAGTGTTGCGTTCCGTGGTTCTCAGAAGGGCTCTGCGGGTGATGGACCAAATCCGCCGACAACGCCTGGTGTGAGTCTGTACAGACGGAACCGCTACCTCTCCCTCCTCCTCAGGGAACAGAGGTGGATCGTACCCCAAAGATGCTTTAAAGGGGGACATCCCCGTGGCTGAGGACACCGTGGTGTTATGAGCGTACTCGATCCACGGGAGGTACATGCTCCAAGAAGAAGAGCAGGAGGAGATGACGCAGCGCAGTGCAGCCTCCAGCTCCTGATTGGCCCGCTCGCACTGGCCATTGCTCTGCGGGTGGTATCCGGAGGAAAGACTGGTCATGGCCCCCAGTACCGTGCAGAACGCCTTCCAAACTTGAGACACGAACTGTGGACCTCGATCCAAAACGATGTCAGCAGGGATCCCATGAGGACGAACCACGTGAAGGACAAGAAGGTCCGCCGTCTCCCGTGCTGATGGCAACCCCCGGAGAGGCACAAAGTGGGCAGCTTTAGAGAAACGGTCCACTATAGTCAAAACATTCGTGAAGTGGCTGGAGGGAGGCAAACTGGTCACGAAGTCCATGGCTACATGGGACCAGGGGTGGGAAGGGACGGGCAGAGGGTGCAGAAGGCCCGCCGGGGCCGACGATGATGTCTTACTAGTAGTGCACTGAGCGCAGGCCCGGACATAGCTGTTAACATCCTTCCATAGCCCTGGCCACCAAAAGGTTCTCTGGAGGAGGTCAATGGTTCGACTCACACCTGGAGGGCACGCCAGTTTAGACGCGTGACCCCACTCAATTACCTGGCCTCTGACAGAACTGGGAACAAACAAACTACCCAGGGGCCCCCCACCCGGATCGGGCTCCACCCCTTGTGCTCTTCTGACCTTGTCGCAGATTCCCCAGGACAACGCACCCACCACACAGGCAGACGGCAGGACAGTCTCCTCCTGCTCATCAGAAGATGGCACGTCAAACTGCCTGGAAAAAGCGTCAGGCTTACCATTCTTGCTTCCCGGCCGATAGGTGATCGTAAAATTAAAACGACCGAAGAAGAGTGACCAGCGGGCCTGACATGCATTCAACCGCTTAGCTGTCCTGAGGTACTCCAGGTTGCGATGGTCAGTCCAAACGACAAACAGCTGGGCGGCCCCCTCCAGCCAGTGCCTCCACTCCTCCAGAGCGAGCTTGATGGCCAGCAACTCCCTGTCGCCAATGCTTTAATTCCTCTCAGCAGGTGTCAAATGATGAGAGAAGTAAGCGCAGGGTCGGATCTGTCCGTCCGCCGGGGAGTGCTGAGAGAGAACGGCCCCAACCCCCGAATCCGAGGTGTCCACCTCCACCAGACACTGTAGTTCCAGATCCACCTGGGTCAACGCACGAGCCGAAGCGAACTCCTCCTTCAATCTCTCAAATGCCGCAGCAGCCTCCTCACTCCAGCGAAAAGGCACCTTCGGGGATGTGAGCGCAGTCAGGGGTCTGGCGATATTCCCAAAGTTTGGCACAACGCGCCGATAAAAATTGGCGAAACCCAGGAACCCCTGCAGCAGTTTCCATGACGTAGGTGTGGGCCAGTCCACCACCGCCTTGACTTTAACTGGGTTGGGGACCACCTGGTTACGGGCAATAATGAAACCCAGGAAGGAGGTGCGATCAGTGTGGAATTCACACTTCTCCGCCTTGACGAACAAATGATTCTCCAGGAGGCTCTGCAGAACCCGCCGCACATGCACCTGATGCTCCTCCAGTGTGTGTGAGAAGATGAGGATATCATCGAGGTACACGAAGACGAAGGAGTTCAGAAAATCCCGGAGGACGTCGTTGATCAGGCGCTGAAACACTGCCGGAGCGTTGGTCAACCCAAACAGCATCACTAAATATTCAAAGTGACCGCTTGGGGTCCGGAAAGCAGTCTTCCATTCATCACCTTCTCGAATGCGCACCAGGTGATAGGCGTTCCGCAGATCTAACTTGGTGAACCATGACGCCCCCTGGAGGGAATCAAAGGCGGTGTTCATCAAGGGAAGTGTGTACTTGTCTTTAATTGTGATTTCGTTGAGACCCCGGAAATCGATGCAGGGGCGCAGTGAACCGTCCTTCTTCCCCACGAAGAAGAACCCTGCCCCTACGGCCGAGGATGATGGACGGATGATACCGGAAGCCAAAGACTCCTTAATATACGTATCCATGGCCTCACGTTCCGGAGCTGACAGGCTGTACAGGCGGCTCGCCGGGAGAGGGGCCCCAGCCTTGAGGTTAATTGCACAGTCATATGGACGATGGGGTGGAAGGGACAGCGCCCGTGACTTGCTAAACACCGGGCCCTTGTCATGGGAGACATCAGGTACCTTGGTCAGGTCCGGGAGAGGCGTCGAGGGAGGAGGCATCGGAACCGAGGGGGCACACGCCGCTGACTGGAGACAGGCGCTCAGGCAAAACGAGCTCCACGCCGTAATACTCCCAGCTTGCCAGTCGAAAGTGGGGTTATGCAGCCGAAGCCAGGGGTACCCCAAGATGACGTGTGAAGAGGAGATGGGCAGCACCAGGAACCGTATTTCCTCCCTGTGATTACCTGAGACTATTACCGATACAGGGACCGTCTGGTGGGAAACTGATGTCAGTGACGCTTTGGATAGGGTGACAAGATGAACAGGAGGGCATAAGGGTTGACAGCTAAGGCCCATCAGGGTTGCCAGGTCTCTGGAGATAAAATTCTGCTAAGCTCCAGAGTCAACTAAGGTGTGTGTGGTGTGTTCTTTGTGTTTGTGGAGGAGTCTAATGGGGATATGGCAACTACTGAGGGTTTTTTCCTGATCTTTGTCCGCAAATCCTCCTACAGTGATCCGCGGACCTCCCCTTTTAACGGACAATCCACTACTCCATGTGACCCATTTCCACAGTAGAAACACAACCCCTGCTCCCTGCGGCGCTGTCTTTCAGCCGCTGTAATACTCGATTGCCCCACAATCATTTCCTCCTGCTCCAGAAGCTCCTCTGATGAAGGCAGAGTGAGGAGGGAGGACCTAAAGGAGCGAGGGCGAGGTTTACTCGAACGGGAAACTGTTCGCCGTTCAGCCGCCCGCTCCCTTAGTCTGCTATCTAAGCTGATAGTGAGGGAGATTAACTCCCCTAACCTGTCTGGTTTATCCTTTGCTGCTAGCTCATCCTTCAACTCTGGGCTAAGACTGCGGAGGAAGATTCCACAGAGCGCTGGCTCCCCCCACCCAACCTGAGCAGCTAATATCCGGAAGTCAACGGAGTAATCGGCGGTAGACCTACTGCCCTGCCGAAGACCTAGCAGCCGTTCGGTTAACACCGCGCCCCGGTCAACATGATCGAACACCTCCATAAACTCTGCCACGAACTGCTGGTAAGTTAACAAAGGATAGTTTGGTTTGGCCATGATGGTGTAAGCCCAATCTAAGGCTCTGCCTCCCAGCAAATTGATAATATATCCAATCTTGTTCAAATCAGTGGCAAAGTCCCCCGGGATGCGGAGAAACACAGACTCGCACTGCAGCAAAAACCCTCGTGCCTCCCCAAGTTTACCATTAAAACGAGCGGGGGTTGGCATGGGAGTGAGGCGATGTGCGGATGGTGGGTTAGGTTGGCTAGTAGCAGTAGCTGCGGGTGCTGAAGGCGCCCCGCTGGCTGGGGGGGAACGCCTGGTGTCCTTCCAGGCGATCCAGCCGGCTGTTAATTTGTGTCAGCTGATATAAAATTAAAGTCTGTTGATGGGAAATCATGTCAACTCGTGCGCTGAGAGTGTTTAAGCGGCGCGACAGCGCGCTGTCTGTTGGGTCATTCTGACGGAGTCGTACTGACATGATTTACGACCCAAGAGACAGACGCTGACATGAGTGATTATAGACAATAATCTTTTATTTGTTAAAGTGAGGGTGTAGTGCGTGAGTGGATGTGTGTGTGCTTGTCTGGTCACTGGAGCTGAGCCTGACTTGTGGTGACCCGGCAACCCTGGAAACACATAAGCACAAAGGTTACTGCTGTTCACTGACAATAACGGTGTAAACGTGCTGCAGGTGCTTACTGGCAGGTTCCACAGTGGAAGTCCGGCTGGCTCCCGGTGTCCAAGTGATGTGGTGCTCGAGGTGCCCGGCGTTGCGGGGGTGAGGAGGAACTCCGAGGAGGAGGAGGCTGTGCCTTGTCAGCTGAGGAGGAAGGTCCGCCGCCCGGGAGGTCCACCTGTGCACAGGGGAAAGAACTTGCAGGAAGAGAGTGCTGGGTTTGCTTACGTGGCCTGGCTTGGCTTGGCATTTGCTTCTTGATCTGTGGTCGAGATCTTGGCGCATTGCTTGGCAAGGAAGACAGACGACTCCGTGCTGAGGAGTCAGCGCGTCGAGCTTTTAAAGCCCGCTGATTGCCACCTGCTGGGTTGAGCGCAGCTGATGATGATAATGCTGATGACGGCCTAGAGGACATCATGACAGTAGTAATATTTTTTCTTTAGGAGTCAAATAATCAGAAATAGTGAAATCAAAGGTTAACAGGCAATGGTCTGACAGTACAGGATTATGAGGAGACACTACTAGATTTTCTATTTCTATACCATAAGTCAGAACAAGGTCCAATGTGTGGTGGAGATAATGGGTAGAATTTTCTATTTTCTGGGAAAACCCCAATGAGTCTAATAATTGAATGCCTTATTCACTATTTACATCAACATGCATATTAAAATCCCCTACTTTAATTATTCTATCTGATTTCTGCACTAAATCAGCTAAAAATTCGGCAAATTCGGATAAAAACTCTGAGTAGGCTGAGGGAGGACGTTAAACTATAGCAAAGAAAATTGGGTTTAAGCTAAGATTGCTAACATGCCCCTTAGTGAGGACCAGGCCCTCAATGGAATTAAAACATGTTTTTTGCTTTACATTAACTAGTAATTTAGAATGTTAAATTGCCGCTACTCCACCTCCACGACCAGAACTTCTAGGATTATGATAGTTTAGATAACCAGAGGGAATTGATTCATTTAAACCAACATAATCATCTTGCCCTAACCAAGTCTCTGTAAGGGATATTAAAATCAATCTGATGATCAATTAATAGATCATGAACTAGTAGAGACTTGGGAGTTCGAGACCTAATATTCAACAAACCGCATCTAATTTTCACATTATGAGGAGGAAGGGAGGCCGAAACATTCAATTTAGAGACTTGATGTTTAACTTGAGATTTACCAACTTTTTGTTTAATCCCTTTGAGATGTTTATACATTATATTTTTATTAACTTTGGGGGGAGTAGACAAAGGTTCTCTGAGGGGGAAGACAGGGGCTAAGTTGAAGGGTGGCGGATGAGAAGGAGCTGCAGAAAGGGGTGAATTTATCAAGTTATGTTGTATTTGTCTTGGGTTATAATATTTTGGGTAATGGGAGACAGACACAATCTCTTTGGGGTTATCAATTGAAAATTGATCTCAGCAGTGTCAGCAGTGAGGATTATTTGGATTAATAGGATTAATATGAGATGTGGAAACAAAGAAAGGCTGGTTGGCAGACCCAGGAACTTCGGGGTGAGTTAATGCACCAAATTTCAGTCACTGAACTAAAAAACGTTGAATGGAATAGAACAGATTGTCCCTTAAAACACGTGCACAAAGTCTATTTGGATGGATGCCATCTGGCCTCATAAATGATGGGTGGTTCCAAAACAGGTTGAAATTGTCTATAAAACCATTGTTAAAAGTTGGACATGTAGAACACAACCAGGTATTAAGACTGAGAGTTCTGCTAAAACTCCTCTGTCAAGAGGAATGGGCCAAAATTCCAGCAAACTTTTCTGAGAAGCTTGTGGAAGGATACCCAAAATGTCTGACCCAAGTCATCAGTTTAAAGGAAATGATGTCATGAACCGGGCTTGGAATCCTCCCGAGCTCGGCTTCATGGCTTTTTTCCTGTTTCTTAGTTATCTTTGTTCCATGATACCTTTTGAGTTCCATAGTATGTTTCATTTCTGCCTTGTCATTGTCTAGCCTGTTGCGATGTTCTGTTGTATTTTTGGTGCTTATTATTTGTCTGTTTTTGCTCTTGGTCATTTGATTATCTTTTGAGTTATTTGTAGTTATTTCTTAGTCTGCTTTTGGTTTTGTGTTTATTTATTTTGTGACTGGCAGCCACTCCCCACTCTCCTGTCAGTGCTTGACAGCTGGTTCCAATCTGTCATTTCTTTTCCTCCCTGCCCAGGCCTGCCCACTCACACCTGTGATCACTCAGCTCTGCCCACATTCACACTCACACTTACACACACACACACACCTACACACACGCACGCACACACTCACACCTGTGTTCACTCAGCCTATTATGTCACTGATGATTTAAGCCCTGTCTGTTCACTTGTCATTTGCCGGTTCATTGGATTGTCTACCACCCCACCAGAGCACGCACAGCTCTGGTGAAACTCTGTAAGTACTGTTTTCTCCCCCCGCTCTCCACTTTCATCTGGAAGCGCCTTGGGCCTGTTTGAACTGTTTTCCCCTTGCTCTCCACTTTCGTTTGGGAACGCTTTGGGTGTACTCTCCATGTTTCCTCCTTCGTTCTCCAGTCTTGTGTGGGAACGCCTTGGGTCCACATTACTATTAACTCTACTCTCCAATGAACCACAGAGCGTTTGCGTTTGTTCTTTGTTTCCTGCTCAGTTTGCTCGTTGGAGCTCTTGTAAGACTTTTTGTTCAATAAATACACACAACACTATCCTGCATTTGGGTTTTTGTCTCTCTGAAATTATGACAGAATGAACTGGCCAGAATAGAAACCCAGCCGAGGTGTTGTGTGTGTGTTTTTTCATCTCTTGTGTTTTTCACCCACCTGTTTTGGAGCAGCTTGCCATGGACTTTACAGTTTTTGGACTGAGTTCGAATGATGTGCAGTGGCCGAGTCGGTTGTGGATTTCATTTCCAGGGCTCGTGCCACCCACTGTCTGGAAACCGTTTTTTGTTTATTGGATAATGCTGTTGGGGTGATCCAGAAGTGTCCCAGCCTGTGGAGATGCTTGGGGTCAACGTCGCTCCTTACGATGATTTTCAAGTCTCGTCAGCATCTTGAGGGAGCAGTGAGAGAATCATTCCCTGTACATCCCCGGCAGACGAAGAGGAGCTCCAGGAAGTAGAGAGTGCGCCACCCATATCCCGAGCCTGTGATCTCTTCTCCCCGCCAGATGTCCCATCCTACTCCTGGGGAGATGGAGCATGACCTTGAGACAGCAGCTGATGTCATCACCTGCCAGGAATTCAGGCAAGTCCTTCTCTGTTCCCTTTCTCTCTCTCCTGAAGTGGTTAGCCTGATTCCTGAAGAGGAGCTCCAGCTTTTACGGTCCTCTGGGTCTCCCCTATCGCTTGCTGTCACCGCTCCTCCACTTTTTTTTCCTGTCTCCCCTAAATCTCTGCTGGTCCCAGGAGGGAGTCACCGAACGCAGGAGGAGCCAGAGATCCTGGAGGAGCCTACTCCATGGCGTAGGAGTCATCCTGCGTCGGAGTGCCAGAGGAAGCCCTTCTCCTTGTCGGCAGCCGTTTCCCTGACATCATGCCCGACAGCTCCTGCAGTGAAGCCTCTCCCCATGCCAGCTGTCTCACCAGTCTGCACCCTCTCCGCTTCTGCCGCAGCTCTTGTCACCAAGATGTCCCCTCCTGATGCTGAGAGGACCTTCAGGGTTTCCCTGGACACTCCCACTCCTGTGCCATCCGAGCTGGCTCCTCCACAATCCACTGAGGGGCCACAAGCAGCCGTTGATGCGGAGGAGGATGACAGCCCGCCGCCTGCACCAGCCAACACCAAGGCCCGGGAGGTCAGGCAAGTATTTTTTTCATTCTATTTCCTCTAATAATGATGAACCTTGTCTGTCTCCCGGGAGAGAGACTCAGGCTAAGCAGTCACCTGAGTGCTATCCCCCTGCTGCAACTGTGAAATATTCACCTATCCTCTCCGTGTCTCCTTCATCTGCCCCTGAGTGCTCGCCGGCCCCTGAACTGAGCTGTCGGATGGTGGAGGAGCCGAGGGTCCTGGAGGACCAGGACCCTGAGCCTACAAGGAGCCAGCCCCCAGCGTCCATGTCGGAGCAATCACAGGTGAGGGTCACAGCAGCCGGGGTTAATTGGACTGCTACCACCATCAAGCCTGCTGTGGAGGCTGCCGCAGCAGAGTCGGAAGCTGAGCCTGAATCTCCATCTTCGCCCAGATCATTGGAGTTCTGGATGGCGGTGGAGCTTGAGCTCAGGTAAGTGCTCTATTTTGTCTTCCTGTTTTTGGTTTTAGAGCAGTCTTGCCTGACTCTTGGGGAGGAGAGCCAGATGCAGCCACCTGCTGCATCTGAACTTGCCCTGCCAGGCTCCGCCGCTGCCGGTGACCCTGACCCCTCTTCTCCCTCTGTTTTTGAGCTCATTCCTAGGGTCACCAGAGAGGAATCAGTCGCTCCAGAGGTCTCCAGGGGTTCAGGCTCTCTGCCCAAGGCAGCTGGGGCTCCAGCTTTCAAGGAGGAGTTCGTGGGTGCTCCGTCCCATCCCGGGACCTCCGTAGGTGCAGCTGTGACCCAAGCCTGGTCCTCCAAGGGTGCAACTGTGCCCCAGCCGGGGTCCACCATGGGCACAACGCTGGCCAAGCCAGGGTCCACCATGGGTGCAACGCTGGCTGAGTCCGGGCCCACCGTGGGTGCAACGCTGGCCCAGTTGGGGTCCACCATGGGTGCAACACTGGCCCAGTCAGGGTGCACAGTGGGTGCAATGCTGGCCCAGTTGGGGTCCACCGTGGGTGCAATGCTGGCCCAGCCGTGGCCTACTGTGGGTGCGGCTGAGCTCCAGCCCAGAGCTACTGCAGGCGCAGCTGAGCTTATGCCCGGAGCCACCGTGGGTGCAACAACGGCCCAGACTGGGACCCTCGTGGGTGCTACTGTTCTCCTTACTGGGAGCAGGGAAGGCATGGCTCCTCTCTCCTCTCTGCCAGATGCCGTGGTTTCTCCCTCCTCTTCCCTGCCAGATGCCGTCGAGGTCCTCTCATCTCCTCAGCCAGATGCCATCATGACCCCTCTTCTTCCTTTTCCTGACACCATCATAGTCCCCTCTCTTTCTCTGCCACATGCTGTCAGGGCCCTTTCTCCATCCAGCATTTTTTTGGTTCCCCATCCTTTTTCACTGGACACTGTTGTGGTCCACCCTCTGGCCCTGCTCTCCGCCCTTGGGCCTTCAGGTGGGGGAATCACCTCCTGGATCCCTCCTCCGGTCATGGTGGCTGCAGAAGTCAGGCCAGCCGCCCAATAGACTGAGCTGCTGTGTTGGGTGGCCTGTTTTCCCTGGTGGGTCATCAGACTCATTCCACCTGGCGGTCCGGCTGGTTTGGGACTTTGGCAGGCCACCTGACCGGTTTCATCTTGCCACCCTTTGGGCCTGGGACTTTGGTTGGTCCCCTGAAGTCTTGAACTCCTTGGCCTTGGGGGCTTAATTTCATGTTTTTGGGGTTTTGGGGAGGTTTATTTTATTCTTGTTTGTGTTTCTGGAGTGGGCCCTGAGCGGGGTTGTTTTTTGTTCCCTCCTAGCCTGTTCCCCCCACCTCCCGCCCTGGGTAGTGTGTTGCAGTTCCTGCGGGGGCGGGGGGGGGGGGGAGACAGGTTGTTTTCTTTCTTGTTCTATTGATGTTTCTCTGGGTGTCTCAAATCCACCCCTTGAGAGGGGGGCTCTGTCATGAACCGGGCTTGGAATCCTCCCGAGCTCAGCTTCATGGCTTTTTCCTGTTTCTTAGTTATCTATGTTTCATGATACCTTTTGAGTTCCATAGTATGTTTCATTTCTGCCTTGCCATTGCCTAGCCTGTTGCCATGTTCTGTTGTATTTTTGGTGCTTATTATTTGTCTGTTTTTGCTCTTGGTCATTTGATTATCTTTTGAGTTATTTGTAGTTATTCCTTAGTCTGCTTTTGGTTTTGTGTTTATTTATTTTGTGACTGGCAGCCACTCCCTCCTCTCCTGTTAGTGCTTGACAGCTGGTTCCAATCTGTCATTTCTTTTCCTTTCTGCTCAGGCCTGCCCACTCACACCTGTGCTCACTCAGCTCTGCCCCCCCCCCACACACACACATGTATTTTTTGTTTCTGTCACTATTCAGAAATGTAGTTTTTTCTTTTTTTTTTTTTTAATAATGCTAATAAAACAATTAGCTTGTGATCAGTTTCAGGAAGATGTTCACCAATTTAACAAGGATTGCTTATTTTTTTGTCTGTGATTAGTTTGTTTACTGCAAAGCTGAATAAAAATATGAATAACCAGATTGTAGATAACTGTTATCATTATTTGCTCTATAATTAGGTTTAATAAATTTTCTGAAAATGCTGATCTTTTTGTGTGAACTCATTTCCTTGATATGTAAATTTTAAATTTATATGACATGTAAATGTTACAAAGGTCCTGCTAAGCATGTGAAAACAGTGTGTAACCAAGTGGAGGGCAATGATCAAACATAAACTGGAAACGTCCAGCCGGAGGATTCAAACTCACGACTTCCGGCTTCAGAGTCCAGCACTCTACTTGTGTCACCAATAGGGCCAACCCACTTGGCAAACCAAGTAGGAATGCTTTTATTGACTCTGCTACATATTTCCCTCCGATTTTTGACATTGTCCCTAAGTCAGAGGTGCATTTCAGCTTTTAGGCTCCAGGCCACCCTTTTGACACCTTGTTCCGATGTCAGAGGTGCATTTTAGCTTTTCAGGCCCCATGGCCACCTTCTGACATTTGCGGGGATATGGAGAAGGGAACTGGTGCGCCGCTAGTAAATCCTGCCGACAACGCCAAGTGTAACCAAGTGGAGGGTGATTACCAAGCCCCAACTGGCAAGGTCCAACTGGAGGATTCGAGCTCATGACCTCCAGCTTCAGAGTCCAGCACTTTACCTGTGTCGCCAATAGGGTAAACCCACTTGGTAAGCCAAGTAGGAATGCGTTTATTGAGTCTGCTACAAGTGGAAAGAACATTGTGTGCAGAAGGATGGAATTTTACAACGCTTTTTTGGTAACATTTCAAAAATGAGCTCAGCTCTAAAGGGAAATATATCCTTTTTCCACATGTTGCCACAGTTCCTAGAGGTGTTAGTGAAATGTCTCACTTGCTTTGGTAAAAACACCTCAGGGATTAGATACTGCAGTATCATATTCCACTCAGAAAACCCTTCACAGAAATACAAATGTCAATCAAACTACAATTGCCATGTGTTCTGCTTATTCACGATTTTAGACATAGAAATCCGTGGTCCCAGTTGGTTCATTAATCCATGTCGTGCTAGTCTGGCCCATTTTATTTTGTCCTGGCAAGACATGGTCACCAGCACTGATAGCACAGCATAAACAGCCTCAGTGAAATAAAAACCTTGATAACCTCTAACCTCCTCAAACTCAACAGTAAAAAAACAGAGCTCATGGTTGTGGCTCCCAAGGCGTTGCTCGGAAGGTTGGAGATCTTTTTCTTCATGTGAATGGCTGCTCTATCTCTGTCTTTCCTGAAGCATGCAACATGGGCGTCATCCTTGACTCCACTCTCTCCTATGAATCTCACATCAAATATGTTACCAAATCTGCCTTTAATCAACTTTGCAACATTTCCAAACTTTGTTCTTCTCTCTCTGATTCTGCAGCTGAAACCCTACTTTTACTACATCAACTTCTGTGCGGACAACACTGTACCCACCAAGATCATACAGTGTTGCTCTAACAACAAACCCTGGATCAACCGTGAAATAAAAACACTTCTGAGAGAGAAGAAGAGGATCTTCAGGATGGGGAACAGGGAGATGCTGAAGTCCGTACAGAGGGTGCTAAGGAGGAAGATCAGAGAAGGCAAGGACAGCTTCAGGAAGAAGATGGAGGACAAGCTGCAAAGGAGCGACATCGGCAGGGTCTGGAGAAACCTCAAAACCATCTCTGGGCTCCAGAATACCCCCTCCCAGGCCACGGGGGGCAGGGAGTGGGTGAACAATCTGAAACTGTTTTTTAATAGGTTTGACCAACCGCCCTCCCCCCGCCTGCACACCAACTACTGCTGCCTCTACAGTCATCGAGACCTGCTGTCCACACCACCCCTCCACCAACACCCCCCCACTCCCAGCACAAAGCCCCCCAACCTGACCCTCACTAAGACCCAGGTGAGGACGGAGCTGAGGAAGATCAAGGCGAGGAAGGCCTCGGGACCGGACAGCATCAGTGCGAAGCTCCTCAAGTCCTGCGCAGACCAGTTGTGTGGGATTGTGGAGCACATCTTCAACCTGAGTCTGAAGCTGGGGAAGGTACCACATTTGTGGAAAACATCTTGTGTGGTACCTGTACCAAAGACTTCCCACCCCAGAGACCTGAACAGCTACAGACCAGTGGCCCTGATGTCTCACTTGATGAAGACCCTGGAGAGACTGCTCCTTGCTCACCTCCACCCCCTGGTGGGACCAGCGATGGATCCACTCCAGTTTGCCTACCAGCATGGCATCGGGGTGGAGGGTGCAGTGATCTTCCTTCTTCACTGTTCTCTGTCCCACCTGGAGAAGCTTGGGAACGCAGTGAGGATCATGTTCTTTGACTTCTCCAGTGCTTTCAACACCATCCAACCGATGATCCTGAGGGACAAGCTGCTGTGCGCAGAGGTGGACCAGCACCTGTCATCATGGATCCTGGACTACCTCACAAACCAGCCACAGTTTCTGAGAACCCGGGATTGTGTGTCCAACACGATCATCGGCAGCATGGGGGCCCCCCAGGGAACAGTTTTGGCTCCCTTCCTGTTCACCCTTTATACTGTGGACTTCTCACACAACACAACACACTGCCATCTACAGAAGTTCTCTGACAACTCTGCGATCGTCGGCCTCATCTCCAACTGAGATGAAGCTGAGTACAGAGGACTTATCCAGGACTTCGTGGACTGGTGCCATTGGAACTGCCTCCAGATCAACGTGAGGAAAACTAAGGAGCTGGTGGTGGACTGCCGCAGGCAAGGACAACCCCTCACAGCACCACTAAACATCCAGGGAACAGACATTGAGATGGTGACATCCTACAAGTACCTGGGTGTTCATCTGAACAATAAACTAGACTGGTCACACAATACCGACGCACTCTACAAGAAGGGACAGCGCAGGCTGTTCCTATTGAGGAGGCTCAGGTTTTTTGGTGTACAAGGGGTGCTCCTGAGGACATTCTACGATTCAGTGGTGGCATCAGCCATCACTTTTGGAGTGGTCTGCTGGGGCAGTGGCATCACAGCAGCCGATAGGAAGAGACTGAACAAACTGATCAAGAAGGTTAACTCTGCCCTGGGGCAACGCCTTGACCCAGTAGAGGAGATAGGTGAGAGAAGGATGGTGGCTAATCTGTCATCTCTGCTGGAGTCCGAGTCCCACCCTATGCAGGACATGCTGAATGCACTGAGGAGCTCATTTAGCAGTAGGCTACATCATCCTAGGTGCATGACCGAGAGGTTTCGCAGGTCCTTCCTACCTACAGCTGTCAGACTTTATAACCTAAGCAGGGCTACGTGCAAAAAAACGTGACAACCTTATAGTATTGAATGCAAAGGACGCAACAGACTTGCACAAAATTGTCCCCTCCAGTATACAACTAGGACAATATCGCTACGGAGGGTGACAATATGTATGGGTACATATTCATACTATGTGGGGTAACTAAATAGACGGTTATGCTGTTTATTCCATCTAGCTACAATGCTCCTCACTGTGTATATATATTTATATATTTATGTGTACATAGGTATATTCACTGCTCTTATTCTCTTATCTTCTAAATTATTGCTCTGAGTGTCGCTATCCTTGTGCTGTTGCAATCCTGGAATTTCCCCATTGTGGGACTAATAAAGGCTTATCTTATCTTATCTTATCTTAATTCACACCTTTGTAAAATCTCAGCTGGATTATTGCAGTGTAGTCCTGTTCAGGGTCCCCTAGAAAGCCCTGGCCAGGCTCCAGCAGTGGTAGACCCTCAGGGGCAGCAAAGCCTTTTCTGCTGGCCTAAACATCAGCGTTACATTTACAACCTTTACAACATATTTATTCCATGAGGATGTATTAAATTATTCCCACTAGCCAATTCTCTTCATTTTGTAGCTTTTCTCTTGGTTGCACTTCTTCCAGTAGTGTAATACATGTTAAGAGTTTTTTGTCCAATCATATTTCAGCTATCTGTATTGCCAGGGTCAAGCAAATCTGCCTTGGGCCTTCAGGAATTAACAGTGCAGCTCTGTAGGTTAAATTAACTGTTAAACTTATCCTGTTGCTTTAACCAATTAGATGTCTTCTGTACGTCCAGGGGTACACATAGAAGGCATCCAAGAATGTTGGCATTTTCACGTCTTTTGATTGGTTGGTTAGACTCCTCCACCTACACTGCAGAGGATCCTAGCTATCAAAACACCAGTGCAAGGACTTGCTTAAGCAGCTACAATATACTGTATCTGTTTAAATATGATAGTGTGGGAATGTGAGAATGACGAGACAGGTTTCTCTCAAGTCAGCTTTATTCACATTCACCAGCATCTTAAAGGAGAAAGAGGACAACACAGGAAACTCTCGTCCTTAAATACCAGAACTCTCACAGATCACAAGTCACATGCATCACAGATCATGTTGCATTATAATTGACAGTAACAATGGATCCCCTCTCTCTGATATCACCCCCACTGTCTACAATGCATCTCCTCTTTAATCCTTTAATAACACCCCCACAGTCTCAAGCCTTGCATACCAAAGCTAACATCCTTGCAGCTTCCTGTAACCTCCAAGGAAGCCCTGCCTTTGTTCTGATCTAAAATGTGAGTCACAAAGTAGGTCATATATGTGTGTCCACCACACCAGCCACCCCCCCAACATTTTAGAACAAACAAGAGAATAACAACATGCATGCCATGATAGAATCAATGCACATCAGTCCACATGCTGTCTAGGCTTCAGTCTCCTGCCGTATCTGCTGTAGCTGGGATTCAACGTCTCTGCGGCTCTGTCACGCTGGGGGTTTGCCGTCTGGGGGTGGAAACCTTTTGTCAGTCCCTGCGGGTGTTCTGGGGAAACATTACTCTGTGAAGCCCCCCGTGGGGGTCTACCTCGCCGCGGGGCCTTTGCCAACAGCACTTGCTCATCTGCCACCACAAAAGCGGGTTTGAGTCTGTTTATGCCAACTTTCTCTTTCCTACCCCCCAAATCTAGCAAAAACTGCTTGTCCCCTGTTTCCAACACTCTGAACGGTCCGTCATAAGGCGGTTGCAGCGGGGTTCGATGCGCATCGTGTCTGACAAAAACAAACTCTGCGTTCTTCAAAGCTTTAGGCACAAAAATGCGCGGAAAACTGTGGTGCGCGGGGCCGGGCAGCGTGCTTGATTCTATGTTATTCCGCAACAGTTGAGACGGGGAGGTGTCTGGCGCAGGATTATCTGGGAGAAACTCCCCAGGCAGCCGGAGTGGCTGCGCAAACACGAACTCCGCTGGGGAGGCTTCTAAGTCCTCTTTAGGTGCAGAACGCAACCCCAATAACACCCACGGTAACTTGTCTACCCAATTTGCATTCGTCAATGACGCTCTGAGAGCTGCTTTCAATGACCTATGAAAACGTTCGCATAACCCGTTAGCCTGTGGATTGTACGCGGTTGTGCGGTGAATTGTGACACCCAGGCTGCGGGCCATTGTCGACCAAAGCTCGGACACAAATTGATGGCCTCTGTCGGAAGTAATGTCCGACGGAACTCCGAAGTGCGCCACCCAAGCTGTTAAAAACGCGCGCGCTACTTCCTCAGCCGTGGTTGATGCCAGCGGAACCACTTCAGGCCAGTGCATGGTGCGGTCCACCATTGTCAGAAGGTGTGTGCACCCCTGTGATGGCGGAAGGGGTCCTACGAGGTCCACATGAACGTGATCGAACCTCTTGGCCGGAATGTGAAACGGCTCCAAAGGAGCTCTCGTGTGCCTGTGTACTTTGGCCCGTTGACACGCCGTGCAGGCTGCTGCCTACTCTTTAACTTGTTTGCGAAGACTCGGCCACACAAATTTCTCTCCTACCATTTTGACCGACGCGCGCACTCCCGGGTGCGCCAAAGCATGAATCCAGTCAAAAACGCGGCGGCGCCACACGGCCGGTAGTACTGGACGCGGCCGTCCAGTGGAGACATCACAGATTGGGGGGGCATACCGTCTTGCAGCACCCTGTTCTCCACCCTTAACCCTGTTGGTCCAGACTGGAGCGCGCGCACATCCGCGTCACTAACCTGTTCAGCGGCCATGGCTGCGTAATCTATTCCTACGCTGACTGGAGCCGCCACGGCGCGCGAGAGGCAATCTGCCACTACATTCAGTTTGCCCGCCACATGCTGAATATCAGTGGTAAACTCTGAGATCGTGGCCAGCTGTCTCTGCTGCCGGCCTGACCACGGTCCGGAAACCTTGGCCATCACGAATGTTAGCGGTTTGTGGTCAACGAACGTGGTGAAACAGCGTCCTTCCAGCCAGAACTGAAAGTGGTGGATGGCCAAATGGAGAGCCAGCAGTTCCCTGTCGAACGCGCTGCATTTACGTTCGCTATCGCGCAAGGTCCTGCTGAAAAAGGCGAGGGGCTGCCAGACCCCGGCTACATGTTGCTCCATGACCGCCCCTATGGCCACATCTGACGCGTCCGTAGTGAGCGCTATGCGGGCCGTTGGGTCTGGGTGTGCCAACAACACAGCCTTTGCCAAGGCTGCTTTCACCTCCGAGAACGCTTGGTCCTGCTCCCGGGACCACTCGACCTTATCTGCGGGTTTCTTTTTTTTGAGCGTGGCATACAGCGGCTGCATGAGTTGCGCCGCGCGGGGGAGAAAACGGTTATAAAAATTCACCATTCCCAAAAACTCCTGCAACGCCCTGACCGTCTGCGGCCGGGGGAAATCTGCCACCACGCGCACTTTGTCAGGAAGCGGAACCACTCCTTCGGGGGAGACGCGGTGTCCTAAAAAATTGATCTGCGCCACCCCGAACTGACACTTCGCTGGGTTGATTATTAACCCGTGATCTCCCAACCTTCGGAAAACTGTGGCCAGGTGTTTTTCGTGCTCGTCTTCGGATGCGCTGGCTACCAAAATATCGTCCAAGTAGACAAACACGAAAGGGAGATCACGAAGCACCGCGTCCATCATGCGTTGGAACGTCTGTGCAGCCTCTTTAAGCCCGAATGGCATGCGTAAAAACTCGAATAGGCCAAAAGGAGTTATTACCGCTGTTTTGGGTATGTCCTCAGCGCGCACTGGGACTTGGTGGTAGCCGCGGACCAAGTCTATTTTAGAAAAAATGCGCGCCTCCGCCAAATGAACGGAAAAATCTTGGATATGCGGGATTGGGTAGCGGTCGTGTGCTGTAGCGTTGTTTAACCTGCGGAAATCCCCGCAAGGTCGCCATGATGCGTCAGCTTTCAGGACCATGTGTAGCGGGGAAGCCCACAGACTGTTTGAACGCCTGATAATGCCCAACCTCTCCAGGTTGGCAAACTCCTCGCGTGCTATGGCCAGTTTAACTGAGTCCAAGTGCCGAGCTTTTGCAAAAACGGGCGGTCCGGTAGTCGTAATAAAATGTTCCACCCCGTGTTTAGCAACTGTTGCCGAAAATGTGGGGACCGTGAGTGCTGGGAACTGAGTGAGCAGTGTGTGGAACTTACCGCTTGCAGCTGTGACGTTGGCTTGTGCTGATGGCGGGGCCACTCGCACTGTACAGGGAATAGAATCAAAAGAAAATGCATTAACCGGGCGCCTGTTAGTGAGTGTCACAAATTGGTGTGTGGCCAAGTGAAGCAGGAGGCTTTGAGACAATTCTTCAATTATCAGTCTTTCAATTTATTTTCCAAAAGACTTACTTACAGATAATAATCCAAATAACGTCTTCACACCGACACAAAATCTTCAATAACACTCTCCATAACAACTGAAGGTTAAGAGATATAGTAAGTGATCAAGAGATCAAGAGCTCAAGAAATAACTCCCCGTATATCATTAACCACACCTGTTTATATACACAACTGAGATAATTAATGTTAATCAGGACATACCATGTCCTAGGTAAAACGATAACATTATTCTGTTTTCCACAAATACCCACTGATTTCTAAAAATACATAAATAATTCCCAGCTATACAAAATACATATAAATAACACAGAAATAAATAACACTATAAATAACACTATAAATAATTCAATAAATACTTCAAACCCCTATTTACAAAATCTAAACCTCCCCTCTAACTTATCATACATGATTCCTTCCTGCAGGTGTCCTATAAAAAGGCCCTCAACCCCTAACAGAGTCTTTTGCCTGGACACCCACAGGAAGCATGTTGGCAAAGGTATGTGGACTAAATAATTTACCAATTGTTTTTACCCAAATAATTAACCATAGCAATTATCTCAACACTGCACTCAAATTAGATAAAGACAGATCATAGAGATAGTGTGTGTACTTTTACAACAGTCATAACATTTACAATATCACAAATATAACAATCACACATACAATAAATCATACCAGTGGTGACACCTCGTTGTCACAGTGAGATCAACCAACAAACCATGTGAGCACAAAAAATCAGCCCCCAACATATTGAAATTCACTGCTGCTACAACAAAAGTCCACTCAAATGTATGGCCGTGTAGAGACAGAAGCAGGGTCTTCTCACCAAAGGTCTTAATCTCTGAGCCGTTCGCTGCTGTCACCCCGGGACCTCTGGAACCTGCTAGCCTGTCCGCATAGGAAGGTGTGATGAAACTCAACTGGGAGCCTGTGTCCACGAGGAACTGTCTCCCCGAGCGTGCGTCCAACAAGTAAAGCAGCTTGTTCTCCTCCCCGAGGGCCGCGGCTGCTACCGACCCCTGGTCTTGGCGTTTCCCAAACGCCTGAACTGGCATGGTGGTACACATTTGCGTGCCCTCTCTGCGAAACGGCGATGGTAGAAACAAAGGACGTCTGATCCGCGTTCCCTGGCCCCTGCCGCCGCCGTCGTCGGTGAGTCTGGTACCGCTGCCTCTGGCCCCCTGTCATCTCTGGTCGCCGCGCCGAGTTCCGCTGCAGCGGCCGTGGCCGCACGCCGCTTGGTGGCGTTGACAATTCGTTGGGCCGGTAGTCCCGTTGGGCCAACAGTGGCGAACTGGCCAGGGTCGCTCTCGCCGCTGACGGTAGAGTCCTGAGGAAGAGGTGGGTGAAAATGAAGTGATCGTCGTCAGAGTCTTTCAACCTCAACAACTTCTCCTTAAGGTTCGCGGGCATGTCATTTTCAAACCCCGTCAGCGCCAGGAGCCTCTCTGCTCGCTCCTCCACCGAGGGGGTGAAGTGCTGGATGAGTGCAGCCTTCAACGTGTCGTATTTGTCGCTGTCCGGCGGCTGGTCGATCAGGCTCTCCACATGCTGGGCCGTGTTGTTGTCCAGTTTTGCGACTACGTGGTAGAATTTTGTGGCGTCCGGAGGTTGAACTGCGCCTCAATCGCATTGAACCAGGAGCGCGGATTGTTCTGCCAAAAGTCCGGTAGCTGGACTGTAGCGGCATTCGCTTGGCTGGGGTCTCCTGACGAGGCTGGCCCGGGGGAAATCTCCTCTTGCTGCATGGTACGTCTTGGGTCACCAGTGTGGGAATGTGAGAATGACGAGACAGGTTTCTCTCAAGTCAACTTTATTCACATTCACCAGCATCTCAAAGAAGAAAGAGGACAACACAGGAAACTCTCGTCCTTAAATACCAGGACTCTCACAGTTCACAAGTCACATGCATCACAGATCACGTTGCATTATAATTGACAGTAACAATGCATCCCCTCTCTCTGATATCACCCCCACTGTCTACAATGCATCTCCTCTTTAATCCTTTAATAACACCCCCACAGTCTCAAGCCTTGCATACTAAAGCTAACATCCTTGCAGCTTCCTGTAACCTCCAAGGAAGCCCTGCCTTTTTTCTGATCTAAAATGTGAGTCACAAAGTAGGTCACATATGTGTGTCCACCACAATAGCTGCTTTTCCACCCACAATGGCTGACAGGGGATAAGAAAATGATTTGGTCACTGATATTTAAAAAAAATCAATTTTCCAGACAGACTTTTCAAGAAAAGCTGGTCATCGTGAAGAGAGGTCTGCCAACCCCGAAGCTAGCAGGCCCGTCTCAGCTGGGGAAAGGATTTGTCTGTCACTTCCATATTAGCAACTAGCAATATCTTTGGATTACAATTTCCGAGGAGTGCTGCAAATTATCTTGCTGGGAATGTCTGTTGTTTGCAAGTGATCGGGTAGATACTTGGAGCCAGACAGGGTTTGCAAGCTTGAGCTGTCTGTCACACCATGACAATTTAGGCGGTGTTCGCCAAACGTATAAAAATTGGTCTAAAATGCTGGGACATGCCGAAATTTTCACTTTTGGCCATATGCATCACGTATCCATAACAACTTAGACATATAATTAAGTGATAGTTACTTTAACAAACTAATGCTTAGTGTGTTGCCGACATTCACAACTTATGCGCAACAACAGTTTAGCTTCTGCATGGCGTAGTTATGCCAAGCTGCCATTGCCTCCCGATCCATGAATCCTAGTTTTAGGAGAGATCATCTCTGTTCAACCCAGATGATTCTCTCCTCCAAACAACATGGTGGGGGGCATGACAGACCTGGCAGAGCTGTCAAATCTGTCAGGTCAGTCACGCCTAACAACAGCTGATGTGACACATCAGGAACATCAGATAATAGTTGTCACAACCTGGCTCAAAGGCACGCAAACTGATGGAGATAAAAAAAAGTTTATTTTCAATAAAGTGAAAAAAATAAAATCAAGATAATACTTGGAGCGTGTTTTTGCTGGGAAGCACAGCCAACAGCAACGTAAAGAGCTGCACTCTACGCTTCAGGCGTTCAGCTGATTGAATCCTCCTCCTCCAGTGTTCTGACATTTTGGCATATCTATCAGTACAACACAGGACAGATGATCGTATAGGCTTCAGTTAAATGTAAAAACCTCCGACAGGTCCTGATATACAAATTAAGTACGTGTTTAGCTCTCTGTCTGTGTGCATATGAGCTGCAGGCAGAGAGCTCTGTATGGGTTTTTCCTGTGAACCAACGCTGCAAATATGGCATTTGCTTCGCAAATGCGGGATGTATCAGCCATATGCTGGATACATCAGAAAATTTTCAGCATGCTGAAAATTAATTTTGAGAGAAGCTTGGCGAACAACGCCATATACCAGCATGCTCTTAACTTTGACAAAACTTAGCCATAACTGATTCACATACACCAGCGTATTCTCCAAATTTTTCATACGTTTTGCAAACACTGCCTTAAATCGTCTAGGTGTGACAGGACCTTAACCAAGGCAGCAGTGAGGCACCAAAGCATAGCCACCAGCTGGACAAGCAACGGTACTTTTAAACCTTTGGGGAAACGAGTGGATCTGAAGCTCAACAAACAAATGCGCTGGGAAATGGAGTGCTACAATGAATAGGTAAAGATTTTTAAAACTATAATTTTATAGTTAAAGTTATCTTCAACATGCTTTGGCTCGATGGTCCTATAGGCTATTTTTATGGTGCTTGGTATGAATGGCATTTAAATCAGGTAGATCACCACTGAAGGTCTAGTTGTCCGCTACTGGGCTCCAGTACAGTATGTACAGAATTCAGCTGCCAGGGTTCTTACCCGCACCAAGACTTGACGCCACATTACTCCCACTCTCATCCACTTACAGTGACAAAAATAAGCATTGAACACATTGTGGTGGCACTGAGTGAGGGGGTTCTTCAACCAGAGTTGGAAGCTGGGGGAGGTGGGTGGTGGAGCAGAGGACTGAAGGAGGAAGTGGCACCGGGGGGTCTCAGATGTAACAGAAAGGACTAGCCACACCCTGGTGAGTCAGGAGACACTGGAGTTTGCTAGAGCATGAGAGGGAATGAGAAGCAGGGTTCGTGTTCTATAATGTTAAAGTGCCAGACAGGCTTTGTGCACTATGTGTATTGTCTTTGGCTTCCTAGGTCTCATGGGGCAGAAATAAAGTGGAGTAAAAGGAGGTGCACAGAGACCCCAGGAAGAGTTTTTTTCTGTTTTATGTCAGAAGGTGAATAAAGTTTGTGCGTCGTCCAGCTCGCTGTCTCGTCTGCTATCATCTTCCACATTGGTGACCCTAAGATGTGCAATGGAGAACGAGCTGAGCACCTCTCCAGAGACAACCCAGAGGGAGAACACCAGTGCGGCATGCGCTGTCACATTCAAGCTCCCAGACTTCTGGCTTCACAATCCGACAGCTTGATTTCTACATGGAAAGCCCAATTCGCACTCCGCGGGATCTCCACGGACAACACCAAACATTATCATGTGGTTGCTGTGCTGCATGTGCGCACCACACAGCAAGTAATGAGGCTGCTCCAGGAGCCGCCAGCCCAGGGAAAATACAACTCAAGCAGATGTTGATTCAACGATATACCCTGTCAGACAGTGAGAGGGCAGAGAAACTCCTCACGTGCTCACATTTGGGTGACAGATCAGCTGTGGAGCTGATGGAGAGCATGTTAGCACTGAGGGGGAAGGACGACAAACCCTTCCTGTTCGCCCACCTCTTCCTCAGGAACCTACAAACTACAGCGAGGGCGATCCTGGCCAACTCACCGCTACTGGTGTCCAAGAGCTACCACGCCCTGGTGCAAGAAGCGGATTGCATCATCCTAGCGAACAGAGCTCTCAGTGTGTACGCAACAACACCAGCAGCCATGAAGGAATCCAATGAGGTCGAGGAGCTGTTGGGGGTGGCTGGGACAGACACCAAAAGATGCAGGAATGGGGTGCTCTGTTTCTCTCACTGCCGGTTTGGCTCGGATGCCCAATGCTGTCTGCCACCATGCCAGTTCAAGCAGCCAGGGAAACGGCACGGCCAGCAGTCAGTAGCAACTGTGACCGCTGGCGACAGGAACAAGCTGCTTTTTATCACAGACACACGTTCGGGGAGACATTTCTTGGCGGACTCCGGCTCCCAGAAGCACCTCATTCTGCCGGCCAGTGCGGACAGGTCGGCAGAAGGCCGCAGCCCTGAGCTTACGGCCGCCAATGGATCCAACATCAGGACGTTTGGCGAACGAACGTTGGCAGCATGCTTACACGGATGCAATTACCAGTGTGACTTTGTGGTAGCTGCATGTTCGGTCCCCATTTTAGGCACTGATTTTTTTATGTGCTTACAGATTATTAGTCAATGTTGTCAACAGACATTTAGTGGATGATGTTTCCTTTTCCTCCTTGCCATGCACAGCTCGGGGAGTTGGGCCAACAACACATGCTAACGTTATAGCTCCAGGGGGTAAGTACCAGCCTTTGCTTTCACAGTTCCCAGCACTCACGGTTCCGACTTTTTCTGCTATGGTAACCAAACATGGGGTCGAGCATTTCATAACAACAAAAAGTCTGTCGGTGTTCGCGCGACCTCGGTGCCTGGAAGTGGTTAAGCTGGACAGCGTGCGAGGAGTTTGCTAACTTAGAGCAACTGGGCATTGTCAGGCACTCCAGCACCCCCTGGGCATCTCTGCTACTCATGGTTCCCAAGGCCGATGGGTCGTGGCGACTGCGGTGATTTCTGTGACTTGAACAACGCCACGGAACACGATCGGTATCCCATCCCACACATCCATAATTTTTCCCTGCATCTAGCTGGGACACATGTTTTTTCTGGTCCGTGGTTACCACCAGGTCCCGGTAGACTGTCTCCGAGATGTCTCTGAATGGCTCTGCTGATAGCTCAAAGCTTTCTCCCCCTTCTTCCCCTTTGTTTACCCACAATTATAAAACACCAGACTCAGAAATGTATGTTCAGAGGTTAGGTGCGTGTGACTAAGTTTCACACTCATGTAATCTCTCCGAATGGCCATGGGGTTTAATAAATATCCTTAAATCAAATACGCCACCTGATTTTTGACTCAGAATAATGTAACATCAGGGCTGTGTTAAGGGGGCAGGGATTTTCCCGGCATGCTTTGGCAGCGGAGGATTCAAAGGGTGTTATCATTCGTGTGTTCTAAAGTGTTATGACACAGCAGTGTTAACAAGAAGAGTCAGAGCAGTGACTGATCATGCGTTTGTGTCACCCTTAGTGAGACGGAGGTCTGTGTGAATGACCTCCCCTCTTGTCTATATTGAGAAGGTGTGTTTTAAATGCAGCCTGTTTCGTCACAGTCATCTCTCCTTTCTTGTGTGAACCCCCACTACGTCACAATAATTATGCTGAAAATAATCATTTGGCACACTGAAGAGCGGATCCACATACCTCTGTTCTTCCAGCACCTCTGCCCGATTTCAGCGAGGGCACAGCTGACGAAAGACCTTCCCAGGCTTGGTACAAGACTCAGTGTCACTGCAGTGAAGGCATTTCAATCCGGGGCGCTGGAACTGACTGGGTGACGGGTCTAAGAACCCTAAAGACGGCTTGGATGTGAGTAAATTTATTTGTTGTGTAAAAGCTTGTGTTCCCTGGGGTGAAAGATTCTCTGAGGGTGAAATGTTTTTTTTTTTTTTTTTTTTCCTAAGCACTTTAACACTGCAAAGCCTGGTTAACTTCTGCTCACCTTAACCCTGGTTGATCCAAGGTTTTGGTTTGGGGCATTACGTTTGTGTCGGCGAGGTGGATGCTTAGTGGTGTTGCGCGCAGAAATTAATGCAAGAGACTGTTTAATATTACACAGTGAGCCCTGAGATATTAATCGGGGTAAGATTCTGTCCTTCAATGTTACAGTGAGTGTGGCTCATATATTCTTGCCAACATATGTATAAGCTCAAGGTGAAGCTTAGGACTGCGTGTGTTGATTGACCTCACGTCTTGGATGGGACAATACGTCTGGACCCCCTGTGGATAATGGCAGGAGGACGGAAGCACCGTGAGAAGACGCTGAAAGGACTTCCTGACCTCCTGGAGCCAGACGGAGGACTAAAGGACTCGAGGGAAGAATTATTGTCAAATGGGGGTTTTGACAGCAATGTGTGATTCTGCCTTTGATGTTCATGTATAAAAGCGAGGGTTTTGACACAGCTCAATCTCTTCTGTTCTTGAGAGAAAAGCTGGGGATGTGATTTCTGCAATAAACCTGAATTGAGAAATAATTCAGTTTCTTTATTTCACGCTCCCCACATTGGTGACCAGAAACGTGAGAATGCCTAGAGACGATTTCCACGAACCAGACTCATCGGAGTCTGCCCGAGCGAGCGCCGTCGCCATCAAGCTACCAGAATTCTGGCAGGACAACCCAGACTCGTGGTTCCTCCAGGCTGAGGCACAGTTCGCGCTCGGGGGAATAACGGCGGATGACACTAAGTTCTACCACGTCATCGCAAAGCTCGACAACCGCACAGCTCGATGCGTGCGGAGCCTGGTACAGCAGCCGCCCGCTGACGACAAATACAACGAACTGAAGGCTGCCCTCATCCAGTGCTTCACGCCCTCAGCCGAGGAGAGGGCTAGAAGACTCCTGGCTATGCACGACCGAGGAGGACGCAGGCCAGTCGACCTGATGGAAGACATGCTGCAACTGAGAGTCACAGACAACGACGATTTTCTATTTAAACACATCTTCCTGAGAACCCTCCCGATGCAGATGAGGGAGACCCTGTCCGGCATGCGTTGTGTGACCCAGCGGGACTTCCGTGCGCTGGCCCGAGAGGCACAGCGGCTCCTCGACTCCTGCGGTGAGCAGACGGCCACCGCGGCAGCGGCAGACCTCAGTGCAGCAAACGGGAGCAGTGGAGAGCCTGACGCAGCGGAACCAATCCCACCCATGATGGCAGCGGCGCGGTCACGACGCAGCGGAGCAGATGGCCTCTGCTTTTACCATCGGCATTTCGCAGAGAAGGCGCACAGGTGTGTGCCGCCATGCAACTTCAAGAGCTCGGGAAACGCCAGAACCGGGGGTCGTTAGCAGCTTCGGCTCTCGGCGAACGAAATAAGCTGCTTTACATCACGGATGCAAGCTCCGGGCGGCACTTCCTCGTGGACACCGGTGCCCAAGTGAGTTTCATCACCCCGACCTATGCTGACCGGCTGGCAGGCCCCCGGGGTAACGGGGCAATGGCGGCGAATGGCTCGAGCATCAACACCTTTGGAGAGAGGACTCTGCTTCTGTCCTTACATGGCCGCTCTTATGAATGGACTTTTATTATAGCGGCGGTGAGTTTCAACACGTTAGGTGCTGATTTTCTGTGCTCACATGGTTTGTTAGTTGATCTTGCCAATAGGCGCCTGGTTAATGCACTATCTTTTTATTCAATTCCTTGTGCAGCTCGAGTGTCCCCGCCACCAGTGCAGACCAACGTCGCCACAGCAGGCGGTAAGTTTCACACACTCCTCACCCAGTTCCCAGCGCTCACAGTTCCCACATTTTCGGCAGCAGTTGCGAAACACGGGGTGGAGCATTTTATCACTACAGGTGGCCCTCCTGTCTTCGCGAAAGCTCGGTGCTTGGATGCAGCTAAGCTCTCCATAGCACGCGAGGAGTTCGCCAACCTTGAAAGGCTGGGCATTATTCGCCGTTCGAATAACCCATGGGCCTCACCACTGCATATGGTCCCTAAAGCTGACGGCTCGTGGAAACCTTGTGGTGATTACCGCAGGTTGAACAACGCCACAGCGCATGACCGCTACCCGATCCCACACATCCAGGATTTTTCGGTGCATCTAGCGGGGGCGCGCATTTCTTCTAAGATAGACCTAGTCCACGGCTATCATCAGGTCCCGGTCCGAGCCGAGGACATTCCCAAAACAGCGGTAATAACCCCGTTCGGACTTTTTGAGTTTTTACGCATGCCTTTTGGCCTCAAAGGAGCTGCGCAAACCTTCCAACGCACGATGGATGCCGTGTTACGCGATCTCCCTTTTGTGTTCGTCTACCTCGACGACATTTTAGTCGCCAGCACTTCCGAGGAGGAACACGAAAAACACCTCACGACAGTTTTTCGGAGGCTGGGAGATCACGGGTTAATAATTAATCCAGTCAAGTGCCAGTTCGGTGTGGCACAGATCGATTTTTTGGGGCACCGCGTCTCCCCAGAAGGGGCGGTTCCGCTACCGGACAAGATGCGTGCAGTGGCAGAGTTTCCCCGGCCACAAACGGTCAAATCATTACAGGAGTTTCTAGGAATGGTAAATTTTTATAACCGTTTCCTACCCCACGCGGCGCAGCTCATGCAACTATTATATGCCGCGCTTAAAAAGCAAAAACCCTCCAATACGATCGAGTGGTCCCTGAAGCGGGAGCGCGCATTCGCGGAGGTTAAAAAAGCCCTTGCAGACGCTGCACTGCTAGCTCACCCAGACCCAACGGCCCGCATAGCGCTCACCACTGACGCATCAGATTTGGCCATAGGGGCAGTTGTGGAACAGCAGGTTGTCAGGGTTTGGCAGCCGCTGGCATTTTTCAGCAGATCCTTGCACGAAGCCGAGCAGAAATACAGCACGTTTGACAGGGAGCTGTTAGCGCTCCACTTGGCCATTCGCCATTTCCAGTTCTGGCTGGAAGGTCGGCGTTTCACCGCGTTTGTCGACCACAAGCCGCTAACTTTTGCGATGGCCAAAATTTCGGAACCTTGGTCGGGCCGGCAGCAGAGGCAGTTGGCCGCAATTTCCGAATTTACTACTGATATTCAGCACGTAGCGGGTAAACTCAATGTAGTGGCAGACTGCCTCTCTCGCGCGGTAACAGCACCAATCCGCGTGGAGGTAGATTATACTACCACAGCCGCAGGGCAAAATAACAGCGCGGAAGCGCACGCAGCCCTAGTTCACGTGGGGATAGATTATGCAGCCATGGCAGCGGAGCAGGGCAGAGATGCGGACGTGTGGGCGCTCCAGTCTGGACCAACAGGGTTAAGGCTGGAGAACAGGATTTTGCAAACCGGTATGCCCCCCCTAATCTGTGATGTATCTACCGGGCAGCCGCGCCTGGTAGTACCGGCCACATGGCGCCGCGGCGTTTTTGACTTGGTTCACTCCCTGGCGCACCTGGGGGTACGCGCTTCTGTGAAAATGGTAGCGGAGAAGTTTGTTTGGCTGAGCCTGCGCAAGCATGTGAAAGAGTGGGCAAGAACCTGCATGGCTTGCCAGCGGGCCAAAATTCACGAGCACACAAAAGCCCCCTTAGAACCGTTTCACATTCCGGCCAAGAGATTCGATCATGTGCATGTCGACCTCGTGGGCCCCCTACCGTCGTCGCAGGGGTTCACGCATCTTTTGACAATGGTGGACCGAACCACACGCTGGCCGGAAGTGGTCCCACTAGCATCGACCACGGCTGCAGAGGTGGCTCGTACATTTTTGACGGCCTGGGTAGCGCGTTTCGGGGTTGCGTCGGACATTACGTCCGACAGGGGACCTCAATTTGTGTCTGAGCTTTGGTCAGCGATGGCCAGCAGCTTAGGAGCGACAATTCACCGCACTACCGCTTATCACCCCCAGGCTAATGGTTTATGCGAGCGTTTTCACCAGTCTTTGAAGGCAGCCCTCAGAGAGTCGCTTACGGATGCAGATTGGGTAAACAAACTACCATGGGTTTTATTGGGGTTGCGTTCTGCGCCCAAGGAGGACTTAGATGCCTCCCCAACGGAGTTGGTTTTTGCATAACCTCTCAGGCTGCCCGGTGAGTTCCTACCAGAGCATCCGGCACCGGGGCGCCCCCCAGCTCTGGGAACACTGATCGGCACGGGAGCAGACATGCTCCCGGGCCCCGTTCATCACACTTTTCCGCGTGTTTTTGTTCCCAAAGCTTTAAAAAATGCTGAGTTTGTTTTTGTCAGGCTCGAGGCTCAGCGAACCAGCCTCCGCTCGCCATATGATGGCCCATTTAGAGTGCTGGAAACAGGTGATAAGCATTTTGTGCTGGATTTGGGAGACAGAAAGGAAACAGTTAGTATTGACAGACTAAAGCCTGCTTTTGTGATGAACAACGAGTCTGTACGAGTGGCGAGGGCACCTCGACGTGGCAGACCCCCCAGGGAGCACGTCCTGGAGCCCCCGCAGGGATCAAATAATCATTCTCTTCCCCAGTCAGCAGATTCTCTGCAGGACGGCGCCGCAGGAACGGCGAAGCCTGCTTACAGCAAATTTGGAAGACGTTTGAAGCCCAGACGGCGTATGGACTGATGTGTGTTTTTATCATGTTGTGTAGACCATGCTGTTGATTTTACCAGGTTGTGTGAACTATGCTTTATTGTCCATTCTTCGACGTTTGGGGTGGGGGTGGGGGGTTATGTGGCTCATATATTCTTGCCAACATATGTATAAGCTCAAGGGGAAGCTTAGGACTGCATGTGTTGATTGACCTCACGTCTTGGATGGGACAATACGTCTGGACCCCCTGTGGATAATGGCAGGAGGACGGAAGCGCCGTGAGAAGACGCTGAAAGGACTTCCTGACCTCCTGGAGCCAGACGGAGGACTAAAGGACTCGAGGGAAGAATTATTGTCAAATGGGGGTTTTGACAGCAATGTGTGATTCTGCCTTTGATGTTCATGTATAAAAGCGAGGGTTCTGACGCAGCTTAGTCTCTTCTGTTCTTGAGAGAAAAGCTGGGGATGTGATTTCTGCAATAAACCTGAATTGAGAAATAATTCAGTTTCTTTATTTCACGCTCCCCACAGTGAGCATTAATAAAGTCTGGGCAAGATTCTGCTGTTGACTGCAGTGAGCATTAGAATTGAAAAAAAATCGATGCAAGATTCTGTCAGGAATTGCAGTGAGCACTGGCTTGTGTGAACCAGTAATTTTTAAATGTTTGTTATTGCGCTGGTTTAAAAATAACTGCAGTTTTGTTTGTCTGTCTGGTTGTTCTGTGTTATACAGTTTGTCCTGGTGAGACTGCAGAGGTGGAAGTACAAGGGCCGTGATGGTTGAAAGACGTGTTTGTCCATTGTTTTTGTGGTTATTGTGGAGTGTAAAGGGATGGTTATGTGATTATTGGTTCACGGAGTAATACTTTTAATTGTGGGAGCTTGCAAATAACACTTTTAGGTAAGAAATTCAATTGTGTTCTCATACCGGTAGACAAAAAGTTGACATGAGAACGTTAGGTTGCCAGATTTGTTTTTACAAGTAATTTGGGTTGCCATTTCAAGCTTGTTTTAAGGCTATCTTACTGTTTCTCTGTGTGAGCAACTGCCCAAAAGTCACCTTGGACAGATAACAGGAGGGAGGTGTGTGTGTGTGTGTGTGTGTGTTTGTATGTGTGGACCCTTGTGTCTGACAGAGAGTGAGTGAGGAGGGGAGAAAAAAAAATCTATTTTTTTTTTTAGATTTAGTATACTTTATTGATCCCCAGAGGGGAAATTGAGGTCTTATCCACCACCTGGATGGATGAAGCAGCCACGATACGGCACTATCCCTTAACCATTCACACACACATTCACACCTAGGGCCACTTTAGAGTCTCCAATTAACCTAACCTGCATGTTTTTGGCATGTGGGAGGAAACCGGAGAAATCCCACGCATACACGGGGAGAACATGCAAACTCCACACAGATCACTGTGGGTCGGGATCGAACCCACGATCCCACGGCCAAGGGTAAACTGTGCTGCCGCAGTGCTAACCACTGCGCCACCATGCAGCCATATATATATGGGTATTTTTGCAAAGCTTAGGAGTTTTACAGTTTCTTTTTGTGGGTTTTTCAAACTAATTTTGTGGGTTTTGAATCTAACGTTGCGTAACTGGTAAATATTCTCATATTTTTGAAGCCAACATTTCCAGTTACCTGATTTTTTTTCCCCTTTTTTGGGGTTTTTAATTTTTGGGACGCCTGAGTGCAGATGAAAAACATTGGGCTATTTTTATTCAATTTTTGCAGTATTACTGTAATTTTTATTAACTCAGTTGCATTATCTCCCTGACCAAGGGATAACAGTGTACTTTACAGGGAAGAAGGATGATGGACTAAGGGTCTGACATGACAACGCCTGGGTTCTTCCATCCACCTGCAGCGCTTTTCTGCTGCTCAGCCATGACCCTGCTCCAGAAGCCCAGCGAATAATGTCTCCTCACCTCTGCTCACCCCACTCCTCTCGTTGACAACCAAGCCATGCCGGATAAGCCAATAAGTTAAGTAAAATCGCATGCATATTAATCACTGCAACCAGCATGACAATGAAGGTTATGGAATAATGCTGTCACTTAATAATGCCCAATGACTAAAAGCTTGAAATACAGCTTATATTACATAATTCAAATCACAGAACAAGATGATAATGACAATGGCGGTGCGCATGGATGCAGCGGCTCCTCTTGGCATCAAAGAGTGTGAGAGTTTTGATCATCCCAGACGTACATTCTGTAAAACTTACAACTGTGCGACCTTATTAAACATCAAGGTACTGCACACTGCAAGAATTGCGGCGCTCGATTGTGACTTGGGCATTCTACGCCAGCATGGAATTCTGTCGGAGTTTCCGCTGGGAGCTACCTGGGAAAAGAGGAGGCGTAAGCGGAGCGAACGCAAGCAAAAGCGAGGAAAAAGGGCCGGGATTCATGCTAGGATAAAGGCTAACCCCTCCAGACCAGCAGTACCTTTGCTCCTTCTCTCTAATGTCCGCTCCCTCGACAACAAGCTGGACGAGCTGCGTCTGCTGAGAGAAACCCGGAGAGAGTGGAGGGGACTGCTGTGTGCTTGCGTTCATGGAGACATGGCTCCACAACAACATCCCTGACGCGGCCATTCAACTGGAGGGTACGACATCGTTCCGGGCGGACAGAGAAGCTGCGCGCTCCTGTAAGAGCCGTGGGGGGGGGATATGCATCTATATTAACAAGAAATTGTGCGTTAACGCCACGTTAGTATCTAAACACTGCTCTCCGTTGGCGGAGTTCCTTATTGTAAATTGTCAGCCATTTTATCTGCCGAGGGAATTCACCAACGTGTTTGTAGCTGCTGTTTACATAGCGCCGAGTGCTAATGCTAAAGAGGCACTCAGAGAGCTGCACGATGCTATTAGTGAAATTCAAACTTCACACCCGGACAGCTTTGTGGTGGCTGCAGGGGATTTTAACCACACCAGTTTAAAGACTGTGCTCCCCAAGTTTAAACAATGTGTAGACTTTAAGACCAGAGGAGAGAATATGTTGGACTATGTGTACACAAACACAGATGCTTAAAAGGCAACACCTCACCCCCACCTTGGCCTTTCTGACCACCTATCCGTGATGCTGGTGCCTGCCTACAAACCTTTACTGAAGCGCAGCAGGCCAGTAGTGAAACAAATCAGGATTTGGCCAGAGAGAGCAACCTCAGCACTGAAAGACTGTTTTCTGCACACAGACTGGGAGGTCTTCAAAATAGCAGCCTCCCAGGACGACAAGACAGATGTGGAGTAGTATGCTGAAACGGTCACCAGCTACATCGCGAAGTGCACAGAGGATGTCACTATAGCGAAGACTATTACTGCACGGGGCAACCATAAGCCCTGGATGACTGCAGAGGTGCGCTCGCTGCTCACAGCCAGAGATGCAGCCTTCAGAGCAAAGGACAGGATCGCCCTCCGCTCAGCCAGGTCTGTGCTCTCAAAGGGAATTAAGACGGTGAAGCCTATGCGGAGAAAATCCAGGAACACCTCTGTGACGCTAGGAACACCAAGTGGATGTGGCAGGGAGTTCGGGCGCTGACGGACTATAAGTCTAGGCAGGGGGTCGATGATGACGACGCTTCGCTTCCAGACAGGCTCAATGACTTCTTTGCATGTTTTGAAGGATCAAACCCGACAATCAGAGGGAGGGCTGGCCTATCTCCACCATCAGTTGGGCCAGCTATCACCATCAACACAGCGGACACATGGAGGACCCTAACCAAGGTCAACCCACGTAAAGCTGCAGGTCCGGACAACATCCCGGGATGTGTGCTCCGAGACTGCGCGAGCGAGTTGGCGGATGTCCTGACTGACATTTATAACATCTTCCTGAGTCAGGCCATCGTTCCCAGATGCTTTAAGACCTATACCATAATACCGGTATCAAAGAAACCAGTTGTGTCCTGTCTGAATGACTATCGTTCTGTTGCACTGACACCAATTGTGATGAAGTGTTTTGAATGGCTTGTCAAACCACACATCACAGCCTGCCTCCCTGCATCACATGACCCGCTCCAGTTTGCATATCGTTCAAACCGCTCCACGGAGGATGCTATAGTCACCACCCTGCACTCTGTCATCACCCACCTGGATCAGCACGACACCTACGCCAGACTCCTGTACATTGATTTCTGTTCAGCATTCAACACCATTATTCCCCAGAGACTGATGGAGAAATTACTCCTTCTTGGTCTGAACACTGCCACATGTCTCTGGATCCTGGATTTCCTGACTGAGAGACCTCAGTCTGTCCGGGTTGGAAACAACATCTCCAACTCCATCACGCTGAGCACTGGATCCCCTCAAGGCTGCGTACTCAGTCCACTGTTGTTTACACTTCTAACACGTGACTGTGTATCCAGACACGAGGGGAACCAGATTATTAAGTTTGCAGACGACACCATGGTGGTGGGACTTATTCAGAGGGATGAGGAATCAATGTACAGGGAAGAAGTTAGAGACCTGGAGGGCTGGTGCAGGGAGAACAATCTGGTGCTCAACGTGGACAAAACGAAGGAGATGATTATCGACTTCCGGCGGTCAAAGCCTGAACACGTCCCTCTCAGCATCGGCAGCTGTTTAGTGGAGAGAGTGGAGAACATCAAGTTCCTCGGAGTGCAGATCTCACAGGACCTGACCTGGAGCAAGAATTCCTTGGGAATCAGGAAGTGGGCCCAGCAGAGACTGCACTTCTTGAGGAAACTCAATCAGGCCTCTCTCCCCATCTGCATCCTCAGGACCTTCTACAGAGGTGTGGTGGAGAGTGTTCTGATGTACTGCATTGCAACATGGTACTCCAGCTGCAGTATGTCAGACAAAAAAGCCCTACAGAGGATAGTTAAGGGAGCTGAGAGGTTAATTGCAGTTTCCCTCCCCTTTGTCCAAGAACTTTTTTCAGAACCGTTGTAGGAGCAAGGCACTGAACATTGTCAAGGACCATTCTCACCCTCTGCATAAACACTCTGAACTTCTGCCATCTGACAAACGATTCCGGAGCATCAGAGGCAGAACCACCAGACTGTTACAACTCGCCGCTCATTAGCGGCGCCAGCTGAGCGCACACCTGCACCTCGTCAGCAGCGTGGCATATAAGCCACTCTGCCCTGGGCCTCAGCCTGAAGCCGTCTGTTCCCTTCGGCTACTTGCTTCAGAGGAACCCCCTCGCCTACCAGCAAGATTACCCGCGTAAGCATACCTCCTCTTGTGTTCCAGTTTCTCCCCTGTGCACAGGTGGATCTTCCCCGGTGGCGGACTCCGCCTCTGCATCACCATCTCGTTGCTGCTGTCAGGTGCATCGTCAGGTTACTGTCTCCTGGGCTCGCCCTTGTGCACGCCTGCCACCTGCCCTGCCAAGTAAGCCAACAAATCCCTTGTTACCTGTTGTACTGGTTTGGTGCCCGTCACCTTCTCCCTGTGCTCTCTCCCCAGGGTTGTCTGGCTGTACGGTTTCCTGCCTCCGTGCCTGACGCTGACGTCCGCCATCAGTACATCCACATATCACAGACACGCATCCACACACCCTTGTTGTTAAATAAAGCTGTTAAATTCACTCTGAGCCTGCGTGTTGTGTCTCCTGAGCTGTGCGTTATGTCAGTACGGGTTCAGCAGAGCGGCTCGGCGGACAGCGGGCTCGCACGCCAATTTTCCACCCTCGAGGCTCGGGTGGATTTAATAGCTCATCAGCAGCAAGTCATTCTCAACCAATTAACCCTAATAACTGACCGGTTAGACGGCCTGGACCCCCGACAGCCGTTCCCCCCGGCTCAACAGGGAGGTGCAGCTCCCGCTGCTTCAGCGGCCGTCCAGCCAGCTCCGGGTGTCCCAGCCCGACTCACACCCATTCCTACCCCCGCCCGCTTTAGCGGTAAACTCGGTGGAGCGCGGGGGTTCATTATGCAATGTGAGTTGGTGTTTCTGCGTGTCCCCGGGGATTTCCCCTCAGACCATAGTCGGATTGGCTATATAAGTAATCTCCTGGAGGGTCGTGCACTCACCTGGGCTTATGCTGTAATGGCGAGGCCCGGCTATGCCACCCTTACCTATGGCCAGTTCGTTGAACATTTTCTGGAAGTCTTTGATCACTCCCGTATGGAGAGTGTCCTGACCGATCGCCTCCTCAGCCTTCAGCAGGGGAGCCGATCGGCCGCGGACTACGCCATTGACTTCCGGGTTACAGCGGAGGAGGTTGGCTGGGAGGAACGTGCCCTCTGCGGCATCTTCCTCCGCAGTTTAAACTCTGGTCTGAGGGATGAACTGGCTGGTCGGGACATCCCTGAAACGTTGGCGGAGCTAATTTCCCTTACTATCAGCTTGGACAACCGGCTGCGCAAGCGCGCCTTGGAGCGGAAGTTGCCTTCTCGCTCGCGGGGGGCTTCGTCACGCTGGTCTCAAGCTCGCCCCCTGGCGTTACCGCCACCGGAGGTTTCCGAAGAGTCGGAGACAATGGTGATGGGCCGGGCAAAGCTCCCTCTAGCGGAGAGACAATGCCGACGTGAGCGGGGTCTCTGCATGTATTGCGGAGACAACCAGCACACGGTGGAGCAATGCCCGGAGAGTCCAAACGGGGAGGTCCGCGAGTCACTGTAGGGGGCCTTGCGGATGCTAACCAGTCAACTCCCCTCACTCATTTGTCGCTGCCCATCCGTTTCTGCCGCAACATCACAGGGCATTTCACTCATGCACTGGTGGACTCAGGCGCGGAAGGCAGCTTCATTTCACAAAGCCTGGCAACCCGATTGGGCATCCGTTGCCAGCCCCTTAAAACTCCTCTCACCCTCATCAATCTCTCCCGTGCATCTCTGGGGAAAGTGACCCACCGGACAAACCCCGTCTCTGTCATCGTCTCTGGAAATCACCGGGAGGAAATCTCCTTTTACATCCTGCCATCCTCTGTGTCTCCGGTGATCCTGGGTTATCCGTGGCTCCGTCTCCATAACCCCGTCCTGGATTGGAAGACCGGAAGGGTGACAGCCTGGAGTACCTTTTGTATGAGCACCTGCCTCCAATCCGCTGCCTGCTCTCCATCTTCTCCTCCCGTGGTCAAGGACGCCGCGCCCCCGGACCTCTCCTTGGTGCCCGCGGAGTTTCACGACCTGGTTTACCAAGCTGGATCTCCGCAGCGCGTACCACCTCGTCCGGATCCAGGAGGGAGATGAATGGAAGACAGCCTTCCGTACCCCGAACGGCCACTTTGAATACCTAGTCATGCCGTTCGGGTTAACCAACGCTCCAGCCGTCTTTCAGCGCCTGATAAATGACGTTCTCCGGGACTTCATCGGTCTGTTTGTGTTTGTTTACCTGGATGATATTCTCATCTTCTCCAAGTCCAGGGATGAGCACCAGGTGCATGTGAGACGGGTCCTTCAGAGGTTACTGGAGAATCGGTTGTATGTGAAGGCGGAGAAGTGCGAGTTCTATGCCAAGAAGACGTCATTTCTCCAGGAGTGGCGTCACTGGCTGGAGGGGGGCCGTCCTGCCTTTCGTGGTGCTAATGGATCACAAAAATCTGGAATATTTAAGAACTGCCAAGCGTCTGAATGCCCGCCAGGCCCGTTGGTCCCTGTTTTTTGCGAGATTCCGTTTCACCATCACATTCAGGCCGGGCTCCAAGAACGGACTCCCTGATGCCCTCTCCAGGCAATTTGGCCCTGAAGACTCGGGGGGCGCGGAACACACCATCCTGCCCAGGTCGTGCATCGTGGGGGCCGTTACCTGGGAGATCGAGGATAAGGTCCGGAGGGCGCAGGAATCGGAGCCAGACCCGGGCGGCGGACTGGAGGTGAGGCTCTTCGTTCCATCCTCCATTCGGGGGGAGGTCATCCATTGGCTTCACACGTCCAAGCTAGCCTGCCATCCTGGGACCTCCCAAATGATTGACCTGCTCCAACGCTCCTTCTGGTGGCCGGGTTTGCGCAAGGATGCTGCCCGCTATGCCCGGGCCTGCCCCATCTGTGCCACCAGTAAAGCCGGTAACTCCCCCCCTGCGGGTTTGCTCCAGCCCCTGCCCGTTCCTGGTAGGCCCTGGTCGCACATTGCATTGGACTTCGTCACCGGTCTCCCCGTCTCTAACAACTTCGACACTGTCCTGACCATCGTCGACCGCTTCTCCAAGGCCGCCCACTTCGTGCCTTTGCGGGGGCTCCCCTCTGCCTTGGAGACGGCAGATCTTCTCATCCAACACGTGGTCAGGCTGCACGGCATACCAGTAGACGTGGTCTCCGACCGGGGTCCCCAATTCACCTCGGACGTCTGGCGGGGTTTTTGCAAGGCATTAGGAGCCCAGGTAAGCCTCTCCTCCGGCCATCACCCCCCAATCTAACGGGCAGTGTGAATGGACCAACCAGGAGATGGAGGCTGCTCTCCCCTGCGTCACCGCCTCGAAGCCTGCGTCATGGAGCAAACACCTTGCCTGGGTGGAATACGCCCACAACACCGCTCGCTCCTCAGCCACAGGGATGTCCCCCTTCAAGGTGTCCCTGGGTTACAACCCCCCTCTGTTCCCCTCGCTGGAGAACGAGTCGGCTGTCCCCACGGTTCAGGCTCACCTCAGGCGGTGCCGCTCCATCTGGACAGCTGCGCGCAATGGGCTTTTACGCACGGCAGAGCGCAATAAGGCCACGGCGGATCGGCATAGAAGACCTGCTCCTGCCTACCAGGTAGGCCAACCGGTCTGGGTATCCACGCAAGATGTGATCCTGAAGGGTGAGAGGAGGAAGTTGGCTAAACGTTTCATGGGCCCATACCCCGTCACCAAGATTATCAACCCGGTGGCTGTGCGTGTTGCTACTCTCCCCTCCCTCCGCATCCATCCCACCTTCCACGTCTCCAAGGTGAAACCGGTGGTGTCTGATCCCATCTGCCCTCCTCCTGCTGCGCCGCCCGCGCCTCGGATGATTGATGGCCATCCGGCTTGGACTGTCTCTACCATCTTGGACTCCCGACGCCGGGGTCACGGGCTACAGTATTTGGTGGACTGGGAGGGCTATGGTCCAGAATGGAGGCAGTGGGTTCGCTCCTCGTTCGTGTTGGATCGCTCTCTCATCACCGAGTTTCACCGGAAGCACCCCGATAAACCATCGCCAGGAGGCGCTGCTAGAGGGGGGAGTACTGTTACAACTCGCCGCTCATTAGCGGCGCCAGCTGAGCGCACACCTGCACCTCATCAGCAGCGTGGCATATAAGCCACTCTGCCCTGGGCCTCGGCCTGAAGCCGTCTGTTCCCTTCGGCTACTTGCTTCAGAGGAACCCCCTCGCCCACCAGCAAGATTACCCGCGTAAGCATACCTCCTCTTGTGTTCCAGTTTCTCCCCTGTGCACAGGTGGATCTTCCCCGGTGGCGGACTCCGCCTCTGCATCACCATCTCGTTGCTGCTGTCAGGTGCATCGTCAGGTTACTGTCTCCTGGGCTCGCCCTTGTGCACGCCTGCCACCTGCCCTGCCAAGTAAGCCAACAAATCCCTTGTTACCTGTTGTACTGGTTTGGTGCCCGTCACCTTCTCCCTGTGCTCTCTCCCCAGGGTTGTCTGGCTGTACGGTTTCCTGCCTCCGTGCCTGACGCTGACGTCCGCCATCAGTACATCCACATATCACAGACACGCATCCACACACCCTTGTTGTTAAATAAAGCTGTTAAATTCACTCTGAGCCTGCGTGTGTGTCTCCTGAGCCATGCGTTATGTCACAGACTGATTAACAGCTTCCTTCCACAAGCTGTTAGGATGCTGAACAGTTGATCCGGAATCTCTCATACATACTACTGCACCTATGGACATTATGCATATTATTTGTATATTATAGTTCTGGTTAGTTTTCAAGTATGTCTCAGGGAAGTGTGAATGGCTGTGTTGGGGTGGGGGGTGGGGGTGTGTGTGTGAGTGTGTCTTAATTTATGTTCTTTTTACTTATATGGATGTCGAGAGAAACACAATTTCATCTTGCCTGCACTACAGTTGTACATACAGCAATGTGATAATAAAGGTTGATTTGATTTGATTTGATTTGATTTGTTTGTGCATATGATTTACCTGAGGCTACCAAATATCAAACAGAGGTTTTTCAAACCTAATGAAAATGATTTACCAAATTAAAAAAGAGAAGAAATAAAAAGATTTCATCATAATCTTTGAGTAGTAATGCTTACAATATTATCTGGAAAAACACAAGTCACTTGGACAGCAGTCTTACTGGAAAAGACAGACTGCTGCCCACCTGACTTATCACTATGACCTCTTCGACAGATAACTAGGAACAGTTCACAAGATTTAGCATAAGGAGAGAATATATCTCTCCCACTCCAGCAAAAAGATTAAGCCTAAACTTTGCAGCTAATCACGTGTGCAGCCACACATTTTAATCTTTTAAGTTAAAAGCAACAATTGCAAACTTTTGAAGTGATATGTGTGTGTTTTATTTCTTGTAAATGCGGCATTGTGAGACTTATTTCACAGGAAGCCCATTAGACTTAAGGATTCTAATAAATGACACTGTTATATTCCAGAGAGATCTTAAAGTAATGCTAACCCGTGCATACTGGTAAAATATTTACTGATTGATTGAATATTTAGCAAGAAGTTGTTGCTGGAATTAGAAAAGTGATTATTCAATTATTCATATACTGGAAGCTTTAGGTGTAATTTAAACTCATTGTGTTATTCTGGGTTCATGTTCATGTTTTTCTTTTTCAACAGAAAAAAGGAAAGCATTAACAAACCATTTATCTTTCACCAATATTTAGAATTGAAAAGTCAAAAAGGTGAAAAATAAAACTCACAAGATTACCATTAGCTTTAATTCTAACTAATCCCTGGTGACCAAGATACACAAAAACAATTCACTTGTGTTTCTTAGCATTGATAATTGTAGTCAACAGTGGAATAAACACTGTAAAAACTTTAAAGGACATAAGCTGAATGACTATAACAGTAACATTTGTAAAAACAATTTATGGGGAGACAAAAATTTCCACTCCTGTTGTTGTGCATTCTGACACATGGACAGAGGGTAGCCTCGGGCTTCCCCCGATATCTTTTTACAGGATGGCCCTGGCATCCCACGTTTGTGGCTGACGGGAGGACGGACAGTGATGTGGGGCAGGCTGGCTGTGGCGAGGGGAACAACACTTTGTCATCCACCTGGTCATCAGGCTCATTGGCTGGGGGCAGTGGCAGCATGGGGGGGGGGGTACAGATGACCATAACCTGAAGCTAAGTAAAACAAATGACATTGACAGTGACATAACGCATATCAATTTAACTGAATTTGACTTTGACAATGCAGTGTTTACATGACTTTACATTGCAGGACATATCTGACACATTGCAATGATGCCTCTCCCCAGATAATGGTATGACAGTATCACATTTCAGAAATGTGACAGAAATAAGGGATAATTGTGTTGTATGATAATGATGTGCTGAAGAGCTGGCCCGTGCTGTCAGTGCATGGCCTCAGCCGAGCCGGGCCTCATGACTACAGACCACACCACAATTTAGGAAGAAACATAGAAAATAAAGCATTCCTTGTGCAAAATGAAGCCATATTCAGGTTGAGCAATATGTCCACCTTTCCATTAAAAGAAGGAGTGGGACATTACCCTTTCACATAGATGCACTTACACAAATTCAAACTGTCTGTGTTCAACAGGACAGACAGATGTGGCCCTGATCGTCACTTCCTTGTGGTAACGTATCGTCACTTCCTGTTTTGCTGTCTGCCTGTGTGGTTTGCTCTCTAGCTCTCCAGCCACTAGCTATGGCTACTAGCTCTCTTTCCTCTCCTCCTCTGGTGTGCTCTCTCTGTCAGATGTTTAGCTACACCTCTGCCTCTTTTAGTGATAACGGTAAATGTAATAAATGTTGTCTTTTTGAGGCGCTCGAGGCGAGGTTGTCTGATTTGGAATCCCGGCTCCGCTGCATTGAAACACCGTCTGCGCCAGTTAATCTCGACGGACGCCCATTAGCTGCAGCGGAGCTAGCTAGCTTAGGCCCCCCTGTCAGCGGTTCCCCGGCTCTCCTCAGCAGCGAGGAGACTGGGTGGGTGACGGTGAGAAGGAAGCCTAGTCGCAAAGCCCCGGTTCACCACCAACCTGTTCACGTTTCTAATCGTTTTTCCCCGCTCAGCGACACACCCGCTGAGGAAAAAACTCTGATCATTGGCGACTCTGTAGTCAGAAACGTGAACCTAGAGACTCCAGCGGCCATAGTCCAATGTATTCCTGGGGCCAGAGCAGGCGACGAGTCAAATTTGAAAATGCTGGCTAAAAGTAACTGTAAATACTCCACAATTGTTATTCACGCCGGCATTAATGACATCCGTCTCCGGCAGTCGGAAGTCACGAAACTTAATATAGAATCGGTGTGTGAGTTTGCAAAAACGATGTCTGCCACTGTAGTATTCTCTGGGCCCCTCCCCAATCTGACCAGTGATGACATGTTTAGCCGCTCGTCATCCTTGAACCGCTGGCTGTCTGTGTGGTGTCCTAAAAATGACGTGGGCTACATTGACAATTGGAGCTCTTTTTGGGGAAAACCTGGTCTTATGAGACGAGACAGCATTCATCCCACTTTGGATGGTGCTTCTCATTTATCTAACAATCTGGCATCTTTTTTATCCAAATTTCCAAAACCGTGACTACTTAGAGTTGGGACCAGGAAGCAGAGTCACAGTCTTACACGCCTCTCTGCAGCTCCTCTTCATCCGCCACCCCTCAGCTTAGCCCCTGTCTTCCCCATCAGAGAATCGTTGTCTGCTCCCTCCAAAGTAAATAAAAATATAATGTATAAGCATCCCAAAGTGATAAAGCAAAATATTGGTAAAACTCAAATTAAACATAAAGCCTCTAAATTGAATGATTTGGCCTCTGTTCCTCCTCATAATTTAAAAATTAAATGTGGTTTATTAAATATTAGGTCTCTAACTCCCAAGTCTCTGTTAGTCCATGATCTGTTAATTGATCATCAGATTGATTTAATTTCCCTTACAGAGACTTGGTTAGGGCAAGAGGATTATGTTGGTTTAAATGAATCAACTCCCTCTGGTTATTTAAACTGTCAAAATCCCAGAAGTTCTGGTCATGGAGGAGGAGTAGCAACAGTTTACCATTCCAAATTACTAGTTAATGTAAAGCAAAAAACATGTTATAATTCCTTTGAGGGCCTGGTCCTCAGTGTTGGGCACTTTAGCAATTTCAGGTTAAACCCAATTTTATTTGCCGTAGTTTATCGTCCCCCATCAACCTATTCAGAATTTTTATCCGAATTTGCTGATTTCTTAGCTGATTTAGTGCTGAAATCTGATAGAATAATTATAGTAGGGGACTTTAATATACATGTGGATGTAGATAGTGACTGCCTTAATGTGGCTTTTAATTCAATATTAGACTCGATTGGGTTTTCTCAGAAAGTAGGAAATTCTACTCATTACCTCCACCATACATTGGACCTTGTTCTGACATATGGCATAGAAATAGAAAATCTTGTAGTGTCTCCTCATAACCCTGTACTGTCAGACCATTGTCTGTTAACCTTTGATTTTACTATTTCTGACTATTTGGCTCCTAAAGAAAAATATTATCACAGTAGATGCCTCTCAGATGATGCTGTTTCCAAATTTATGCAGATTGTTTCCTCTATGCCATGTGTCAACACAACGGAAATAAGCTATAGACAGCTTGCTCCTTCTGTAATTGATAACATGGTGGATAGTGTTTCAGCTTCTCTGCATCAGGCTCTAGACTTGGTGGCCCCCTTAAAAAAGAAAAAGTCTAATCAGAGATTTTTAACTCCTTGGTTCAACACAGAAACTCGTAGCTTAAAACAGAAGACTCGTCAATTAGAAAGAAAATGGCGCTCTACTAATTTAGATGAAATCTATTTAGCTTGGAGAAATCATCTTTTAATTTATAAAAAATCTCTGAGAAAAGCTAGAACGAGTTATTATTCTGCATTAATAGAAGAGAACAAGAATAATCCCAGGTTTCTTTTCAGTACTGTAGCCAGGTTGACAAAGAGTCAGGACTCTGTCAATCCTAGCATCCCCTTAGAGCTTACTAGTCAGGACTTTATGAACTTTTTCAATAATAAAATTTCATCCATCAGAGATAAAATCAATCAGATTCTTCCCACAGTTAACTTAAATACTGTAACTATTACAACTCCTTCTATTGATGTCTGTCTTGATGAGTTTACTCCAATCGACCTTTGTGAGTTAGACAAAATAGTTTCCTCATCCAAACCTTCAACTTGTCTTTTAGACCCTATTCCTACCAGGTTATTTAAAGAAGTCTTCCCACTTATTGGTAGCTTTATTCTTCATATAATCAATTCTTCATTAACTTTAGGCCATGTACCGCAGGCTTTTAAAACAGCTGTAATTAAACCCTTACTCAAAAAGCCAACGCTAGATCCAGGAGCTTTAGCTAACTATAGACCAATCTCTAATCTCCCTTTCATTTCAAAAATCTTAGAAAGAGTTGTTGCTACGCAATTATTTGACCACCTGCAGGGAAATGGTTTACTTGAAGAGTTTCAATCTGGGGTTAGAATCCATCATAGTACTGAAACAGCCTTAGCGAAGGTCACTAACGACCTCCTCATTGCATCTGATAATGGACTAGTTTCTGTACTTGTCCTTTTAGATCTTAGTGCAGCTTTTGATACTATTGATCATAATATTCTACTTGATAGATTAGAACACTATGTTGGACTTAATGGAACTTCGTTGCAGTGGTTTAGATCTTATTTATCTGATAGGTTCCAGTTTGTTCATGTAAATGATGAGTTTTCTTTCAGCTCAAAGCTTAGTCATGGAGTTCCACAGGGATCTGTGCTAGGCCCTACTCTTTTTAGTTTATATATGCTTCCGTTAGGCAACATTATTAGAAAGCACTGTATACATTTTCATTGTTATGCAGATGACACACAATTATACCTGTCAATGAAGCCAGATGATACTAATCAATTAGCCAAGTTAGAAGCCTGTCTTAAGGAAATCAAAGCTTGGATGACTTGTAATTTCCTGCTATTAAATTCAGATAAGACTGAAGTCATTCTTGTTGGTCCAAAAAACCTTAGAAATTCCTTTCCAAATCAAACTTTCAGTTTGGATGCAGTTACTCTTTCTCTTAATAGCTCTGTGAGGAACCTTGGAGTTATTTTTGATCAGGATTTGTCCTTCAATTCACATATTAAATTTGTTTCTAAGACTGCCTTCTATCATTTGCGTAATATTGCCAAGATTAGGAGCATCTTGTCTCAGAGTGATGCTGAGAAGCTGATCCACGCTTTTGTTAGCTCGAGATTAGATTATTGTAATTCTTTATTATCAGGCTGTCCTAAAACATCTTTAAAAAGTCTTCAGCTGATCCAAAATGCTGCAGCAAGAGTTTTAACAGGTACTAGAAAGAGAGATCATATCTCTCCGGTTCTGGCCTCCCTTCATTGGCTTCCCATAGAGTTTAGAATTAAGTTTAAAATCCTTCTTCTTACTTACAAAGCTTTAAACAATCAGGCTCCTTTTTATTTAAAAGATCTGATACTACCGTATCATCCTAACAGAGCACTACGCTCCCAAAATGCAGGATTACTTGTAATACCTAGAATCTCCAAAAGTACAATGGGAGGCAGAGCCTTCAGTTATCAAGCTCCTCTCCTGTGGAATCAGCTGCCAATCTGGATTCAGGAGTCAGACTCGATCTCTGTTTTTAAGAATAGGGCTAAAACCTACCTTTTTGATATAGCCTACAATTAGGGAGGGATCATGTGTTTCTGAACCCTCCCTTAGTTATGCTGCTAATAGGTTTAGTCAGCCGGGGGACCTCCAGTAATGCACTGGGCCTCACTCCTTTCCTCACTCTCTATGAAATATTTTTTTTTTTTGCTGGTCATTAACATTTGTTTGTTCTCTCCCATAGATTGAGTCCCCATCATGCTGTTTGCTCTCTACATGTCTGTTCTTTTCTTCTTCTCTATCCCCTCACCCCCCAGCCAGTCGCAGCAGATGACTGCCCCTCCCTGAGCCTGGTTCTGCTGGAGGTTTCTTCCTGTTAAAAGGGAGTTTTTCCTCTCCACCGTCGCCAAGTGCTTGCTCACAGGGGATCGCCTGATTGCTGGGGTCTTTCTGCAACTGTGGGGGTCCCCCCTTCAGTTGATAGTGCTATGAGATGACTGTTGTTGTGAAATGGCGCTATATAAATAAAGTTGAATTGAATTGAATTGAATTAATGACTAACTCAGAATTGGTTAAAATAAATGCTAAATCACATTACATCTGCACAGACAGCTGGATTAATTGTCGTAATTGAAATCTGTAAACTAGGTCAAGGGAGGACACTCACAAAAGAAGCCATTATTACAGAAAACCTCATTTTGGGGGTGTTATATTACTCACAAACTTTCATCTAAATTAACCATGTGTAGTACATATAAATGGCACACACCATTTCCTTCTTCTAGTAAAAAGGACACTACCCATGACTCAAGTACGCTGTAACTTTGATGCATGTGCATCTTCATGCATCAAAGGGGGGGGGGGGGTACCACAACAATTAATTAGCAAGAAATAATTAGCAAAAATCCTCAGAAAAATAGATAATAAATAAAATTGTCAATAAATGATCAATAATGTAGGAGAGAAAAAATATAGGTGAAACCACTTGGTAATGAAATCACAACATTCAATAGGAGAAGTTAAATTTACATCAATAGATTCGTAGGTATTTAAGAAAAATATGTGCTGGAAAATATTTGCAGACTATTGTAAAGAGAAAACATCACGTTTATAAGAAATATGGTAAACTGACAAGGAAGCAGAAAACCATGCAAATTTATGAGAAAAGTTCCCTGCATAAACTTAGTTTTTTCAAAACCTTTGCATAGATCTCATTGAGCTAAATAAGTGTGAAGGTAAAAAATGTTGTTTAGAAATTATTGAAATACTTACGAAATAGACAAAGGCTTTCCCCTACACCACAGGTGTCAAACTCATTCCATGGAGGGCCAAGACCCTGCAGGTTTTACCTCCAGCCAGTGGCTTCAACAGGTGTTTTCTCTGAATTTCTTCCCACTGATTGCTGATCAGTGAAAACACCTGCTGAAGAGACTGGGTGGAAGTAAAACCTGCAGGGTCTTGGCCCTCCATGGAATGAGTTTGACACCCCTGCCCTACACTAACCCAAATAGTGCCATGGATTGCAATAATCTGAATACTGCTATGGTAACACTGAAACCCTAAACCGAAGCAATATCAAGATTTGGAATAGCTGAAATGATTCACTTAGATAATGGGATACATTTAGTGGAATACACTTTGTAAATCAAATCATATCACCAATCAATCATTTAGGCACAGTACCCAAATTGTTAGTACCTAACATTTACCTAGGAAACGATTTATCACAGTGCCAGAGTCACTGTGGGTGCTGCAATGCTCCAGCCCGGAGCCACTGCGGGTGCTATATTACCTCAGGCCAAGACCACTGAGGGCGTCGTGGTTCCCCTTCCGCCTCCGTCAGATGTCGTCGGGGCCCCCCTTCCTCATCCACCACCAGGCGCCATTGTGGTCCCCCTTTTCCGGCCCTGCTTCCCACCTCTGAGTCTTTTGGAGGAGGAGCTGCCTCCTGGATCACCCCTCCGGTGCTGGTGGTTCAAGAACGCTGGCCGGCCACCCGAAAGACTGGGTCGCTGGGTCAAGTGACCCATTTTTTCCAGCAGGCCACCTGACTCTTTCCACCTGGCCATCCGGCTGGTCTGGGACTTTGGTCGGCCACTCAAACCCTGGACCTCTTGGACCTTGGGGGCCTAGGGGTCTGACTGGGTGCAGGTGGGGGTCATGAGCGGGGTTGTGTTTTCCCTCCTTAGCCTGTTCCCCCACCTCCCTCCCGGGGTGTTTTTTTTGCTGTACTCTTTCTCTGGGGGGAGGGGGTCTTTTTGGTGTGGCCTTGGGGTGTCTGGGAGCCCACCCCTTGGGAGGGGGGGGGCTCTGTCATGAGTCTGAGCCCAGAGCTCAGACTCCCTATGTATTTTTGAGTATTTCTCTGTCTGTTATTATTTTCTTGTCAGTTTGTTATGTTGTTTTTTGTGACACGAGCCTCTTTCCTCCTGTCCCAGAGACACCCACCATTCACGTACAGTCTGTTTCAGTTCACCAGCTGTGAGTGATTGTCTATTTAGGTCACCCTGCTCACTCTGCAGCTCACACCTGCATTCCATTTACCTCTGTGTATTTAAGGACTGCTGTTTTAGCTCTCAGTGAGTCAGCATTGTCATTTCTTCAAGGACTGCATTGCCTATTGCCTGTGAACTTCCGTGGTCAACTCCAGCGTTCACAGAGTGATGCCGGCTCTGGAATGCTATTTGTAGGTTTTTCCTCATTTGCATTTTTGTATGTCTTGCACAGTTTTTTGGACTTTTGTTCTCTTTTGTTAATAAATGTCACTAACAGTTCAGCATGTGAATCTGTCTCTCTCTGCCCCAAGGGTCATTCATGACACCTGCTGGGAAAACAAAGTTTTAGAACTACTGTAGTAGTCAGTATAAATATTCTCATGTTTGAAGCATTTATCATAGAATAGACAAATATTTTCTTTCTTTGAGGGTACTAAAATTGTGGTAGGCAACATATTTTTTTATGAAGTTCCTTTTGTGACATATGTAAAATGAAAACATTAAAGAGAAAAAAACTGTTAAGTATTATTATATGTGAACGCCTTTACTCATTGTGACACATGCTTTTATTCTGAAGGTGCATTATGTGTATATGCTTCCTGAATGTAATGGGAGAAGAAGAGGGAAAATGGAGCAGAGATCCTGCGTTTGTATTAGAGGAAAAGATGCTGTTCATAGTCGTTTTGTCCTGTTGGTGAGAACAAATAAATTGCCAGTGAAGGCTAAAAGTCACAGACACGTTTTCTTATTCTCCACACACAAGATGAGGACTGCGCACACCGTCTAACAGTTATGGGCCCAGTGTAAAGTTGGATATCGAAGGCTAATGGCTAAAAGTTGTTAGAAGTTTATGGGACGTATAACACAGAGCTTCTATGGAGGATATGAGCCAACCTGGAGATATGTAAACCACAAAGTCACTAACAGAAGTTTTGTGAAGTATTACACGAATGGCAGAGTAACGTGAGCAGTAGAACAAAGAACTATTAACTAGAAAAAAAGCGCTCAAAGATGACAGGTCATGGAGCATCAGGAGTAATGGCACCACAACTTATTTTCGATGGATCAGAAGATAAGTATGACCTGTGGGAAACAAGATTTCTTAGTCACTTGCACATCTTAAAGTTAAAAGAGCAATCCTGCAAGAACCTTGTGAAGGTAATGAAGAGCTGTTAGCTGCAGACAGACAGAAGAATACTGATTGCTATGCTGAGCTAATAAGGCTGATAGATGACAAAAGCCAATCGCTAATAAGACATGAAGCTGCTGATGATGGCAGGAAAGCCCTGAAAATATTAAAAGATCATTATTCAGGGAAAAGCAAGCCAAGGATAATAGGTCTTTACACGTCATTGACAAAGTTAGGTATGGGAGACAGTGAAAGTGGCACAGACTATATAATCAGAGCTGAGAATGTCATTACAGCTTTGAGAGATGCTGGTGAAACCCTGGGCAATGGACTAATTATAGCCATGGTACTTGGCAAGCTACCTGACCTTTTCAAGCCACTTGCTGTACATGCAACACAAAACAAAGATTATTACATTCACATACTTTGAAAGAAGGCTACGAATTTATGAAGAAGCAGAGAAGATGAAAACAGTTGAATCAACAGACAGTATTATGAGAACAAGGGTAAAACAAAGCAGACAATGTCCAAATAAGTCCTTTAACAATAAGAAGGATGAAGATGCCAATGTGACATGCTACAAATGTGGAATAAAAGGACACAAAGCAAGGCAGTGCAGCCAAAAACTATGGTGCTATCACTGCAAAAGCAGGACACACAAAGAATCCATCTGCAAGAAAAAGGGGGAACAAGATGGTGCCAGAAAAGTTGCAGATGAGAAACAGGGAGCTGATGATCATGATGATCTTCCTCCTTCACCGTTCTCTGTCCCACCTGGAGAAGCCCGGGAATGCGGTGAGGATCATGTTCTTTGACTTCTCCAGTGCTTTCAACACCATCCAACTGATGATCCTGAAGGACAAGCTGCTGTGCGCAGGGGTGGACCAGCACCTGTCATCATGGATCCTGGACTACCTCACTAACCGGCCTCAGTTTGTGAGAACCCAGGACTGTGTGTCCGACATGATCATCGGTAGCACGGGGGCCCACCAGGGAACGGTTTTGGCTCCGTTCCTGTTCACCCTTTATACTGCGGACTTCTCACACAACACAACACACTGCCATCTACAGAAGTTCTCTGACGGCTCTGCGATTGTTGGCCTCATCTCCAATGGAGATGAAGCTGAGTACACAGGTCTTATCCAGGACTTCGTGGACTGGTGCCATCGGAACTGCCTCCAGATCAATGCGAGGAAAACAAAGGAGTTGGTGGTGGACTGCCGCAGGCAACGACAACCCCTCACAGCACCAGTAAACATACAGGGAACATACATCAAGATGGTGACATCCTACAAGTACCTGGGTGTTCATCTGAACAATAAACTAGACTGGTCACACAATACTGACACACTCTACAAGAAGGGACAGCGCAGGCTGTTCCTACTGAAGAGACTCAGGTCTTTTGGTGTACAAGGGGCGCTGCTGAAGACATTCTATGACACGGTGGTGGCATCAGCCATCACTTTTGGAGTGGTCTGCTGGGGCAGTGGCATTACGGCAGCCGATAGGAAGAGACTGAACAAACTGATCAAGAAAGCTAGCTCTGTCCTGGGGCAGCACATTTACCCAGTGGAGGAGATAGGAGAGAGAAGGACGGTGGCTAAACTGTCATCTCTGCTGGAGGCCGAGTTCCACCCTATGCAGGACATACTGAATGCACTGAGGAGCTCATTTAGCAGCAGACTACATCATCCCAGGTGCACAACCGAGAGGTTTCGCAGGTCCTTCCTACCAACGGCTGTCAGACTGTACAACCTAAGCAGGGCTGCTCGCAGAGATAGCAAATAGACGTGACAACCTAATAGTTTTGAATGCAAAAGATGCAATAGACTTATACAATGGTCCCCTCCGGCATGCAACTAGGAAAATACCGGTCGATATGGAGGGTGAGAATATGTATGGGTACATAATCATACCATGTAGGATAACTAAGTAGACGGTTGGGCTGTTTCATCCCATCTAGCAACAATGCTCTGCACTGTGTGTGTTTATATATTTACATATTTATTCCATCTAGCTACAATGCTCCGCACTGGGTTTGTTTACATATCTACATTTTATTCCATCTAGCTACAATGCTCCACACTGGGTGTGTTTATATATCTACATATTATTCCATCTAGCTACAATGCTCCGCACTGTGTGTGTTTATATACGTATATATACATATTTATTCCATCTAGCTACAATGCTCCGCACTGTGTGTCTATATACTCATATATTTATTCCATCCAGCTACAATGCTCTGCACTGTGTCTATATATATATATATATATATTTATTAATATGTACATATGTATACTCGCTGCTCTTGTTTTTTCTCTTGCCTTCTGATTGTTGCTCTGAGTGTTGCTATCCCTGTGCTGTTGCAATCCTGGAATTTCCCCATTGTGGGACTAATAAAGGCTTATCTTATCTTATCTTATCTCTTCATGGCAAAACATTCAAAGAATGAAAGATCAGCAAGCCATGTAAGAATGAAAGGCATCATGGTGGATGCAGGAGCTACATCTCACATTGTGAATGATATAAATAAGTTCCAGAGCTTTGATGACACGTTTCAACCAAAGACCCACTCAGTCGAACTGGCAGATGGGACCAAGTGCATCGGAATAGCCCAGTGCAGAGGCATAGCTGTGATTTATCTACTAGACAACATTGGACAACAGCACAGAGCACAGCTACGTCAAGCACTCAACATTCCATTGTACCCAAACAATATATTCTCAGTGGCAAGAGCGACAAACGGAGGAGTGACTCAAGAAAGAGGACAGTCACATGACCACAAAGGGCGGTAGCAGGTTTGATATTCATGAGAGTGGTAATTTGTTTTACTTACCAACTGTTGAGCAAAATGTTGATGAATGCAAAGTATGCCACGACACGCAAACCTGGCATGAAATATGGGTCATTGTAATTATGATGATGTACAAAAACTACAAGGTGTGGTGACTCAGTTGGTAGAGCATCCGCCCCACACCCGGGAGGCAGGGGTTCAAATCCCGGCCGGGTCATGCCGAAGACCATATAAACAAAAGAGGAACTTCCTGCCGTCCAGCTTGGTGCTCAGCAATAATGGAATGGAGGAGGGAAATCTGTGGCGGTTCCTTGCATGGCAGCGGCCCCTCTGATTCTGTATATGGGGTGTGTGTGATTAACACTGTAGATAGGAGAAACACAATTTCGTTCTACTGTACATGATTGGTTGTATGGTTGAATGACAATAAAGGGTGATTTGATTTGAAAAGTAAATTAATTCACTGACAAGAAATCAAAGACACTAGCAACTAAACCAAAACAACTTAAAAGGCATGTTGATAAAAGGGAGTGTGGTTAAGCCAGCTCAGTTATGTGAAGTGTGTACACAGGGCAAGTTCACACAGACTAGAAACAGGGAGCCAGACAGAAAGAAGAAGACCTTCACTGCACGGGGCAACTATAAACCCTGGATGACTGTAGAGGTGCGCTCACTGCTCACAGCCAGAGATGCATCCTTTAGAGCCGAGGACAGGATTGCCCTCCGCTCAGCCAGGTCTGCACTCTCAAAGGGAATTAAGACGGCAAAACGCGCCTACGCGGAGAAAATCCAGGGACATTTCTGTGACACAGGGAACACCAAACGGATGTGGCAGGGAGTTTGGGCACTGACGGATTATAAGTCTTGGCAGGGGGTCGATGATGATGACGCTTTGCTTCCAGACAGGCTCAATGACTTCTTTGCACGTTTTGAAGCATCAAACCCGACAATCAGAGAGAGGGCTGGCCTATCGCCACCATCTGTGGGGCCAGCTATCACCATCAACGCAGCGGACACACGGAAGACCCTAATCAGGGTCAACCCACATAAAGCTGCAGGTCCGGACAACATCCCGGGAAGTGTGCTCCGAGTCTGCGTGAGCGAGTTGGCGGATGTCCTGACTGACATTTATAACATCTCCCTGAGTCAGGTCATCGTTCCTAGATGCTTTAAGACCTCCATCATAGTACCAGTGGCAAAGAAACCAGTTGTGTCTTGTCTGAATGACTATTATCCTGTCGCACTGACTCCAATTGTGATGAAGTGTTTTGAACGGCTTGTCAAACCACACATCACAGCCTGCCTCCCTGCATCACATGACCCGCTCCAGTTTGCTTATTGCTCAAATCTCTCCGCAGAGGATGCTCTAGTTACCACCCTGCACTCTGTCATTACCCACCTGGATCAGAAAGACACCTATGCCAGTTTCCTGTACATTGATTTCAGTTCAGCATTTAACATCATTATTCCCCAGAGAGTGATGGAGAAATTACTCCTTCTTGGTCTGAACACCGCCACATGTCTCTGGATCCTGGATTTCCTGACCGAGAGACCTCAGTCTGTCTGTGTTGGAAACAACATCTCCAACTCCATCACGCTGAGCACTGGATCCCCTCAAGGCTGTGTACTCAGCCCACTGTTGTTCACACTTCTAACACATGACTGTGTGTACAGACATGAGGGGAACCAGATTATTAAGTTTGCGGATGACACCACAGTGGTGGGACTTATTCAGAGGAATGAGGAATCAATGTACAGGGAAGAAGTTAGAGACCTGGAGGGCTGGTGCAGGGAGAACAATCTGGTGCTCAATGTGGACAAAACAAAGGAGATGATTATCGACTTCCGGCGTTCACGGCCTGAATATGTCCCTCTCTGCATCAGCGGCCATTCGGTGGAGAGAGTGGAGAACATCAATTTCCTTGGAGTGCAGATCTCGCAGGACCTGACCTGGAGGAAGAATTCCTTGGGGATCAGGAAGCGGGCCCAGCAGAGACTGCACTTCTTGAGGAAACTCAAACAGGCCTCTCTCCCCATCTGCATCCTCAGGACCTTCTACAGAGGTGTGGTGGAGAGTGTTCTGACATACTGCATTGCTACATGGTACTCCAGTTGCAGTATGTCAGACCAAAAAGCCCTGCAGAGGATAGTTAAGGGAGCTGAGAGGGTAATTGGAGTTTCCCTCCCCTCTGTCCAAGAACTTTTTCAGAGCCATTGTAGGAGCAGGGCACTGAACATTGTTAAGGACCACTCTCACCCTCTGCATAAACACTTTGAACTGCTGCCATCTGGCAAACGATTCTGAAGCATCAGAGGCAGAACCACCAGAATGGTTAACAGCTTGCTTCCACAGGCTGTTAGGATGCTGAACAGTTGATCCGGAATCTTTTACACATATTACTGCACTTTATGGACATTATATATATTATATTATAGTTCTAGTTAATTTTAAGTATTTATTTCACTTAGCTACCTTGACTCAGCCATTTTAATTGGTATTTTATATATAGGCAGTTATTATCACCTTAAACTGCAACTGTAATAAGTTAATATTACTGTAAAAACCAAATGTGTCTCAGGGATGTGTGAATGGCTGTGTTGGGGTGGGGTGTGAGGGGGGTGTGAGTGTGTTTTAAATTATGTTCTTTTTATATACGGTGGGGCAAAAAAGTATTTAGTTAGCCACAAATTGTGCAAGTTCTCCCACTTAAAAGATGAGAGAGGTCTCCAGTTTTCATCATAGGTATACCTCAACTATGAGAGACAAAATGAGAAAAAAAAAATCCAGAAAATCACACTGAAGGATTTTTAATGAATTAATTGGTAAATTCCTCAGTAAAATAAGTATTTGGTCACCTACAAACAAGCAAGATTTCTGGCTCTCACAGACCTGAAACTTCTTCTTTAAGAGGCTCCTCTATCCTCCACTCGTTACCTGTATTAATGGCACCTGTTTGAACTCGTTATCAGTATAAAAGACACCTGTCCACAACCTCAAACAGTCAGACTCCAAACTCCACTATGGCCAAGACCAAAGAGCTGTCAAAGGACACCAGAAACAAAATTGTAGACCTGCACCAGGCTGGGAAGACTGAATCTGCAATTGGTAAGCAGCTTGGTGTGAAGAAATCAACTGTGGGAGCAATTATTAGAAAATGGAAGACATACAAGACCACTGATAATCTCCCTCGATCTGGGCTCCACGCAAGATCTCACCCCATGGGGTAAAAATGATCATGAGAACAGTGAGCAAAAATCCCAGAACCACACGGGGGGACCTAGTGAATGATCTGCAGAGAGCTGGGACCAAAGTAACAAAGGCTACATCAGAAACACACTACGCCACCAGGGACTCAAATCCTGCAGTGCCAGACGTGTCCCCCTGCTTAAGCCAGTACATGTCCAGGCCCATCTGAAGTTTGCTAGAGAGCATTTGGATGATCCAGAAGAGGATTGGGAGAATGTCATATGGTCAGATGAAAGCAAAATAGAACTTTTTGGTAAAAACTCAACTTGTCGTGTTTGGAGGCGAAAGAACACCATACCTACTGTAAAGCATGGGAGTGGAAACATCATACTTTGGGGCTGTTTTCTGCAAAGGGACCAGGACGACTGATCTGTGTAAAGGAAAGAAAGAATGGGGCCATGTATCGTGAGATTTTGAGTGAAAACCTCCTTCCACCAGCAAGGGCATTGAAGATGAAACGTGGCTGGGTCTTTCAGCATGACAATGATCCCAAACACACTGCCCGGGCAACGAAGGAGTGGCTTTGTAAGAAACATTTTAAGGTCCTGGAGTGGCCTAGCCAGTCTCCAGATCTCAACCCCATAGAAAATCTTTGGAGGGAGTTGAAAGTCTGTGTTTCCCAGCGACAGCCCCAAAACATCACTGCTCTAGAGGAGATCTGCATGGAGGAATGGGCCAAAATACCAGCAACAGTGTGTGAAAACCTTGTGAAGATTTACAGAAAACGTTTGACCTCTGTCATTGCCAACAAAGGGTATATAACAAAGTATTAAGATGAACTTTTGTTATTGACCAAATACTTATTTTACTGAGGAATTTACCAATTAATTCATTAAAAATCCTTCAATGTGATTTTCTGGATTTTTTTTTTCTCATTTTGTCTTCCATAGTTGAGGTATACCTATGATGAAAATTGGAGACCTCTCTCATCTTTTAAGTGGGAGAACTTGCACAGTTGGTGGCTGACTAAATACTTTTTTACCCCACTGCATTTGAGTCAGAATGGTTTTGTACAGAATCCCTTTGATCACTGTGTATATACAAAAGAAAAACAGAATGAAAAGGTAATCTTGATCACATGGGTTGATGGTCTAATCATAGCATCTAGTCATGAAAGTGTGCTGAAAAGTGTTAAAACAACGTTAACTGAAAAGTTTAAAATGAAAGATCTAAGAAGATTGAAATATTTTCTGGGAATAGACTTTGAACAAACAGAAGGCCATGTTGTCATGTCACAGGAAAGGTATGTAAATAGAATACTGGAAAGGTCTGAAATGAAAAACTGTCGGTCCAAGGGGACACCATGTGAACTGAAACTTGGTTATACAGAGGATGCTGAAAAAATGACTGATCAAAGAAAGTACAGAGCATCAGTGGGAAGTTTAATATATCTGTCCACATGCACTAGACCTGACTTAAGTTTTGTTGTCAGTAAACTTTCCCAGCACTTTCATGATCCAACTGAGGAACACTGGAACACTGTTTAACATGTGTTCAGATACCTTAAAGGTACTGCAGAACAGAGATTATGCTACAAAAGAAATGACACAAGTAAACTTGGTGTAAAAGTTTACAGTGACCCTGTTTACATGGTCATGAATAAACCGATTACAATCAGCTTTCTGGAGTTACCTGATTATTCAAACTGTCATGTAAACGGAGTAATCCGATTACCTTTATCGGTTTATTCCAGCAATCGGTTTACTCGTGACCAGGGTCAAACAGGGTCAAAGGCTCATTAACGGTTTATGAGAAAACAGATTAACACACCTATTTTATCTGCCCAGTAAACCGTTTACTCAGTGCATGTAAACACCATAAGCCGTTTATAACCTTTATCAGTTTATTCCAGTAATCAGTTTACTCGTGACCATGTAAACAGGGTCAGTGATGCAGATTGGGCATCAGAGAGAACAGAGAGGCATAGAATTTCAGGTTATTGTGTCAGTCTGAGTGAAGGAAGGGCTCTGATCTCATGGAAGACAAGAAAACAACCAACTGACATAATATCGGGCCCAGGGAACACGCACACAGGCTCAGGTGAGATTCAAAGGCTTTATTCAACAACAAGGGATGTTATTATTATTATTATTATTATTATTATCGCCTTTCACCTGAAATGGGTATATCCACAGTTCCTTCCTTACTTCTCTCCGCTCTGCGTCGAGCCCGTCTTTTCTCGTGAGCTATCACTCTCTTTGTATTATGCGCCCTGCAAACTTTCCTCGTGAGGTTCTTCCATTCCGCTCTATCATGTACTATCAATTGCCATTGATCTAAAACATCGGCACACTTCAATGCATTTTTGCATGTGTCCTTAAAACGGAGTTTGGGTCGACCTACTTTGCGAGAACCATGAGCCAGCTCACAATACAGGAGTTCCTTCACCGGCCTATCATCATTCATTCGACAGACATGACCTAACCAGCGCAGGCGACTCATTACAAGCTTGATCTTGATGTCTTCGACCTGTGCCCGCCGCAGCACCTCCTCATTGCTGATGAAATCGTCCCACTTGATGTTTAGTATCAGAAGAAGGTGACGCTGTTGGATTATGCGAAGCTGCCTGACTTCGTGCTGGTATAGGGTCCAGGTTTTGCTGCCATACATCAGGAGAGGCATAAGGCACTGATTGTAAACTGTGACTTTGGTAGAGACTGTGAGGTCATGCGAATCAAACACCCTCTTGCGCAGACGGCCAAAAGCACACGATGCTGCTTGAATGCAAGATGCAAGTTCCTCCTTCATAGAGCAGTCACTGCTGACATAACTGCCGAGATACTAGAAGTGAGTAACGTTGGCCAATTTGATGTTGTCAATAAAGAACTCAGCAGTATTACCAATACACATGGTCTCTGTTTTGACTGTGTTGATGCAGAGACCCATTCTCTTAGCGACGTCATTGTAGGAGGATAATAAAGTCTGCAGGCCCTCTGGTGTATCACTGAAGATCGCGATATCGTCAGCATACTGAGCTTCTCTAATATATTCTATGAAGACTCTGGATTTCGCTTTTAATCTGCGGAGGTCAAAAAGATCGCCATCGTAACGCAGTCTGATCTGTACGCTGCAGGTGTGCTTGATTTCTTTGAAAGCGAGCCAAAGTAGGACTGCTGCGTACATGCCAATGAGTGTTGGAGCTAGTTTACACCCCTGCTTGACCCCGCTGTTGTATACAAGGGATTGGGTGAGTTCACCATTGATAGCAAGTTGGGCGTGCACATCCGTGTATAGTCTCTTGATGATTCTTATAAACTTTGGAGGACAGCCAAGTTTGCCAAGGATGATGAAGAGGAGCTCGCGATTGACCATGTCAAACGCCTTCACAAAATCCACGAAGGCTATGTACAAACATCTGCGCTGCTCTCTTGTTTTTTCCATCAGCTGGCGAAGGGTGAAAATCCCATCTATTGTACTTCTACCGTTTCGATACCCTGACTGCGACTGGGGGTAGATATATTCTGCTAACAGGTGAAGCCTCTGCAAGATAATGCCCGCGAAGACTTGACTGACAGCACTGAGAAGTGAGATTCCTCTGTAATTGCCACAGAGGCTTCTGTCACCTTTTTTGAACAGAATTGCGATGATGGCGTCTATCCAGTCGGTTGGGATAATCTCTGTAGTCCAGCAGATGTTGAATAGGACAAGTAGGAAAACTCTTAAGCGACGTCCTCCATGCACAAGTACCTCAGGTAGAATACCATCTAGGCCTGGGCTCTTTCCTAATAGGGTGTTTCTAAGGGCTTGGTCAAGTTCTTGGTCTTCAATTGGAAGGCTCATTGATTCGATAACTGGAAGCTGGTCTATGTCATCGACAATGCTCAAGTCAACATCCGTTGGTTGGTTTAATAAGTCGCTGAAGTGCTCAACCCATCTGTCCTTTATCTTGTCAGGAACAGTCAGGAGCTCACCATCTTTGGACTTCACAGGATGGGTGCTTCTGGTTCTAGGGCCATAGACGGCATTGACGGTAGCATAAAACTCTCTGTGATTCTTCTCCTGAGAGTGCCGCTCTGCCTTCTCAGCTCTGCGCTGAAACCAGTCATTCTTTAGCTCTCTGATCCACCTTCTTAGAACATGCCAGTCCAAGTTCTTGTCTTGAAGCAGCTTTTGAATTTCTTGGTCCTGATCATCAAACCAGTCATTCTGCACTCGTTTCTTTTTGCCGAAGACATGTGTGGCAGCATTCTGGAGAATAACTCTGAGTTCATCAAAGTCCGCCTTACAGGTTGACAACTTTTCGTCTAGGAAGAGCTCCAGTAATGCTTTTTTGTCATCATCCAAATGTGTATCTAGCTTCTTGGGAGGCCTTATACCACTCTTCTTGTTTTTAATAAAGAACAGGCACTTAGATACCAGGAGCTTATGATCGGTGAAGCAGGTTTTTTTTGTTTTTTTTTGTTACTTATTTGTACCCGTAGGTAGACTTGGTTTGCAGTCTGGTGACAAGCCACCAGCTGCTGGTCGCTGCGTGCGCGAGCGCCCTAAACCTACATGTTTTTGGTGTGCAGGAGGAAACCGGAGAAATCCCGGAGTAAACCCGCGCAACACGGGGAGAACATGCAAACTCCACACAGCTCACTGTTGGTCGGGGGCTGGGATTGAACCCACGATCTCATGATCCCCGCAGTCCCCCGGCCGAGGGTAAAACTGTGCTGCCACAGTGCTAAACCACTGCGCCACCGTGCAGCCCATCAATCAAGCAGTCAATCAAGCAGTTTGCTGCTTGATTGACTCGTGTCACTGTAACATATGGTTTTGCGGCCTTATTGGATAGTACATGGTCGATTTGGTGCCAGTGCTTTGAACGTAGGTGTTGCCATGTGTTCTTTAAGGTGTTTTTCTGTTGGAACATAGTACCCATGACACTGAGCTGGAATCTGGTGCAGAATTCTAAGAGCATAAGCCCGTTGGAGTTCATTTTACCAAAGCCATGTTTTCCAATTACATTCGGCCACGATTTCCAGTCCTTGCCCACTCGAGCATTAAAGTCACCCAGGATGATGATTATGTCCATCTCGGTGGCAGATGTGCAGCTGCTAAGCTTTTCATAGAACTGTTCTTTTTCTTCCTGAGATCTTTGCATGGTCGGCCCATATACACTAATGAGAGTTAGATTGTTTCCTCCCTTTAGCTGTATGCACATTGACATGAGCCTGTCGCTAATTGGTGTAGGGGTGATACCTTGAGCAGCTAGCCTGTTGGAAATAGCAAAGCCAACACCAGCTGTTCTCTCTTCCCCTCCACTCCAGAAGATTGTGTGACTCCTCTCAACTACGTTTCCGGTGCCAGGTCACTGAATTTCGCTTAGGGCACAGATGTCAATGGACGCTTTCTCTAGCTCACGACAGATAAGGGCTGTTGCTCTTTCAGGTCTGATTGAAGACTCGCTGTCGTTGGTTGTACGGACATTCCAAGCACCGAGATTGAGGCATTGTTTGCATGAGTTCGAAACAGAAGGTCGATGGTGTTGTTCGTCGGTTACCCCGGACGCAGTAGCAGTTTACGGACTTCATCCACTTATCGCCACTGCCGTATTGAGTGGCGCATCGGTTCCCCCATATGCAGTAGCCATATCTTCTCTCCTTAACTGTACTTCCATTGAAAACTGTGGGGCTGCACCTATGGTGATGACGACACTGCTTGGCGCATAGGCAGTGTCCCTTGGCGAGGTGCTCTGTTGGTCGACAACACAGCAAAGCTGAGATGGTCGCAGAGAAGCTCGTTGCATTTTGCCGTAACTGAAGCCGAGTAGACAGTCGGAGACGCCTGCCGCAGCTGAAGCCAAGTTGACATTCAGAAGCGCCAATGATGTAGTGCCAGAGATGCCATTGAGTTGATGACATAACTGCCGTGCCGTGACCCTGGCAAGGGAGGCTGCGGGTGTACTAGCGCTTGCCCAAGGTGCGCTCCCAAGGCCAGTGGAGGGAAGGAGGCTCCTCACTACTCCATTCTAGACCGGCTCCGAGCAAAGCTCCAAGCAGAGTCAAGCCACTGCCCTAATACACTGGATGTGTGTATGCGGAATGTGAATGGTCTGTGGGCGAACGAGGAGCGCCGGGGGCAGAATGACACACCGTGCAGCCAGGCAACCCTATGGACAGAGCAGAGACAGCAATATGAGTTAACCTTCACCATGCGGGGTTAATGTACCGAATGTTGCTTACTTGCAGATGTTACGGTGGCTGGCGTTGGCAAAGGAACTCTTGCCTGGGAGACAGTGCCCTGCTGCGCGCTCAAGGAGGAGTGGATGAGGAGGAAGAGGAGGTGGCGAGGACGGGAGGAATCCGCCACCAGGGAATCCACCTGTGCACAGGGGAGAGACTGGAAGACAGGTGAGGGAAAATACAGCTTACTTGCTGGTAGGAGATGCTGCAGGTCGGGAAGGAACGATCCTGCAGAGGGATTGAGAGCGTTGATTAACAGACGGCTCCAGACCGATGCTCTGGGCCGAGTGGGCTAAATAGTCCGTGGTTGACGAGGCGCAGGTGTGCGCACAGCTGAGGCAGATGACTGGGGAAGGCGAGTTGTGACACCAACAGTTGCACTATCGACTTGTGAAGCGGAATACATTGCCTTAGCATCAGCAATGCAGGAATGTATATATTTGAAACAACTACTGAAGGGACTAGACAGTTATGATTATGCACAAACAAAAGTGTATGAAGACAACCAAGGCACTATTGAACTTGCCAAAAACCCCGTGAACAGGCATAGGTGTAAACATATAGACATTAAATACCACTTCATAACAGAGGTTGTAAACAGTAGAAAAGTACTTCTGGAGTATTGTACTACTGAGCAAATGCTTGCTGATATAATGACAAAGCCAGCGACTAAAGTAAAGCTGAAAAGGTTTGCTCAGGAAATGTTTGGCACATAAAAGTGTAAATATTGTTTGTTGTATATATCAAGGTAAAAATGAGAAAGATGCATTAATGTTATGTTTTCAGGAAACACGAGTTAAAAGCAAGTGGGGGTGTTAAGTGTTACGTCTGAGAATAAGGGGACAGGAGTCAGTCTTCATGCAGCAAACATCTCCTGTTTATTACACAGAACACTCAACTATATCCAGAGAGAGCCGTGCCTTCCTGATGTCACCCTGTGGGTGGGCATGGCATCACACACACACACACACACACACACACACACACACACACACACACAACATTAAGTATTATTATATGTGAACACCTTTACTCATTGTGACACTGTGGGCCTCAGGCCTCAGGGTATTTTACATCTTAGACAGAGACAATGAATATACATGGGAGAACAGTGGGAGTGGGGGTTGAATGAAGCGAGGTGTAGATGTCCTGTTGTTATTAGGAAGTTTCTGGAATCTTGTGAAGTGTAACTTGATGTAGAGAGAAGGATGTTTAGTGTGTCTAGTCAGTCTGTTTTTGGCTCGTGATGTGACGAGTCATTCTGTCTATGCTTGAGATGTGAGAGTGTGTAATAAATGGTCTGAAACAAATCTGCCTCTTCATTTACACATTCCACAACACATGCTTTTATTCTGAAGTTGCATTATGTGTATATGCTTCCTGAATGTAAGAGAAAAGAAGAGGGAAAATGGAGCAGAGATTCTGCTTTGTATTAGAGGAAAAGATGCTGTTCATGGTTGTTAATTCCTGTTGGTGAGAACAAATAAATATGCCAGAGAAGGCTAAAAGTCACAGCAACGTTTGCTTATTCTCCACACGCAAAATGAGGACTGCCCACACTGTCTACCAAAAACAAATGTTAAGACTCAGGAACAGTCTCTTAAACTCACAATATTTACATAGAAGTCTAATGTTGTCCAGCCTAGAATATCCTGGTTTACACTGTAATGAAATCAGATACAAATGCAGTCATGCGGTGGCCCTCGCGAGCCACCATAAGACGCCAAAAGTCGCCAGTGAAGTTTGCATCGTTGTTTATTGTTAACAAAAGAACACAAAACAATGAGCCACGGTGGGCTAAAACATACAATACTACACACAGAAGATCACAAGGCAATAACAAGGCACACTTACGGTCAAAACCCAAGGATGGCCAATAAGCCAGAACATGAAGGCATAATTGACGTCTGAGCCGAGAAACGCTTGCTCAATGTCTGGCAAGGAATAATCGTTGACAAATTGTTGACAATTTGTTGATGTTGACAAGACTGCCGCATTATTCTGCTCCCAGAGCCCACTTAAATACAGAGCTGCTGATGAGCCGAAAATGCAGCACAGCTGTCAGGCTTGACAGCAGGAATCCCTCAGAGCGCTGTCACAATAAAGGCTCGGGGAGCCAGAGGGTAAACACTGCTGTCAAACCTGGTAAAGATGATGCATGGCTCGCGCACGGACGAGATCGGCGCACGAACCATGACAGTACCTGCCCCCAAGGGCGAGCTCCGAACACCCAATGATACCCAAGCCCCCTTCCCCCCCCCCAGAGTGGGCGGATGGGGGAGCAGGCCCGGAGGAAGAGGACCAGCAACGGAAAAAAAAAACAAAAAAAAACCCCACCATGACAATGGCCGGGAGCACAGTGATAATTACAGAGTAACACTTCCCAGATAAAACACCATACTCCCTAAAGCACAAACCATAATTAACACAGGGCATAAATGAGGCAATTACAGAGCACGATTAACAGAAAATACAATACTCCATAATGCACAAAAACACACAAGGTGAGGAAAGAACGAAAAAAAAAGCCCACAAGTAAGCACATTACATCTCTCAGACAGAAGAGGGGAGAAAAAAAAATACATGCTGACAAAGGCAAAAACACTGAGCAGAATTATCACACCGAATGACCCTTAACCAACACAACTCAAGGGAATGATGACAGGCAGAGTCCAAAAACAATGGAGACAGTTCCGGTGGTCTCCCTGCGTCCAATGGCCAACGGGTGATTACGGGGGACAGTACATGATCGGGCGACCTACCCCAGTCCCAGGCCCGGAAAGTCAAATCCTCCGGCGGCCGAATCAGGTCGCCCAGCTGCAAACACAGTATGTCGGGTGGCCGACCCAGGGCGCCGAACCGGTGAAACAGTTCCTCGGGTGGCCGACCCGCATCCCTCAGCCACCAGAACCGTGGGGAGACAGCCTGCGACGACCTCCCTGGCGGGGGGAAGACGTGAGAGAGCTGGGCCCAATGTAGAGGCCCCCCAACGGCCCCCCGGCGATGAAGAGCTGGGTTGGTGACTACCACGAGGGGGAAGATGGTGGACGACGTAGTGCCCGCACAATGCCAGGTTAAATTAAATTAAATTAAATTAAAATTAAATTAAATCACTCTTTAATTGTCATTCAACTGTACAACCAATCATGTACAGTTAGAACGAGATTGTGCCTTTACCCATCTACTGTGTTAATCACACACAAGCCCCAAGTGTAGAATCAAGGGCCGCTGCCATGCAAGGCGCCGCCAAAAATTTCCCTCCTCCCATCCATGTTTGCTGAGCACCAAGCTGGACGGCAGGAAGTTCCACTTTATATGGTCTTCGGCATGACCCCGGACGGGATTTGAACCCCCTGCCTCCCGGGTGTGGGGTGGATGCTCTACCAACTGAGCCACCACTCCGGTTGTGGCGAAGGGTCTGCAGCTCCTCCACCGACCTTGACCCATACCGATGCTGCACTCACGGCTGCACCTGCGTTAGACCCCGACTGGGTCTTGGCTGCACCCGCGTTGGACCCCGATTGGGTCTTGGCTGCACCCGCATTGGACCCCGACTGGGTCGGCGCAGCACCGGTGACAACCTCCGACCCCGAACGTGGAACCTCAAGCACAGCGACTGCGACTGGCTCCACACCAGTGACTCTGGAAGAATGCTCAGAAGACAAAAGAGAACCGGGATCAGAATCATCGGTAGCAAACAGAGCCCCAGCGAGACGAGCACTGGGTGGCAGGAAGGCGGCTGCCCTTGATCGCCTCCCTGAGAGGCAGGCAGAAATGCTCCAAGACAGAAAGGAAAAACACAAGAGTAAGCACTTGCCTGCACTTGGGTTCTGTCGCCTTCAGGACTTCGTCGATCCAGGCTCAGGACAGAGAAGTTCGTCATTCAGGCTCCCACTCAGCCAGGCGGCGGATTCCGCAGCCGGCCATGATAGTCTCTGGCAGTCCTGTGGATCCTCTGGCGCTGACGTCCACGCTGATAACCCGCACGGTGTGGTGGCAGGGGACCCTCGACCCGCTGGCTCGAACTGTTCTAACGTGGAGACCCGGGGATGCTTCTTCGTCGGCACAGGCTCCAGGCTGCAGTCCGCTCTTTTCCTCTGCCCACGACGTGGCTGTGGGGCTGGAACCAGGCTCTCCAGAACCGCAAGCCCCCCCTTCGTCCGGCGACGTAGGCCTGGCATCGTGGACCGCTCAGCAGAGGGAGACACAGAGGCAGCAGGTTTAGTGAAAAGAGCAACAGCAGGTGGTGGGAGCTCGGGGGACTGCAAACCCCGAACTCCACCCCGAGGAGTCAGACAAGGCAAATCACAACTATGATGGGAAGAAGGAACTTGCACTTGCCTGTTTCCTGGAGGAAGGATGGTGCCTGCTGTAGGGGACGTTGTTCCTCCCTTTCCCCGCTGGATGGTGACAGAGGGCCCCCTGGAAGGACGAGGAAGAGTCGCTCGTGAAGGTCCACTAACGGGCTTCAACGGAAGCAGGTTCAGGCGAGGATCTAGCTGAGGATCACTTTGGGCGTGGCGCCGACATCTTGGATGGCCCCCGGATGGCGCGAACTCCTGGACCGGATCGGGGACAGGAAAGGGATCCTGAAACGAGGAGCGACGATGCCTCCTCTTTGGCTTCCTGCCAGAGTTTCCCTCCAGCCCACGGAGTATCTTGCATTGGGAAGCGATCTCTGCCCTCCTCTTCATGACTTCAGGGTGGTCGAAGTAGCGAGGAAGGTTATTAAAAAGATACTCAGCATAGTCCAGGTGCCAGCGCATACCGTTGGGGGTGTCGTCGAGCGTAGCGGAGAAGAGCGTTCCATCTATGTAGTCCAGGGCCTCTGCTAGCTCGTAGCCCAGGCTCCGAACCCGGCTCCTGAAAGACAGCATTCTCCCAGCACGCAGTTACCCAGACAGGGAAGAACAAGTGTCCACTTTAAGCAAACTTACCAGGAACGGCGTCTCAGTTTGGCGGCAGTCTACTTCCATGCGATGGCCCTCGCGAGCCACCATAAGACGCCAAAAGTCGCCAGTGAAGTTGGCATAGTTGTTTATTGTTAACAAAAGAACACAAAACAATGAGCCACGGTGGGCTAAAACATACAATACTACACACAGAAGATCACAAGGCAATAACAAGGCACACTTACGGTCAAAACCCAAGGATGGTCAATAAGCCAGACCATCAAGGCATAATTGACGTCGGAGCCAAGAAATGCTCGCTCAACGGCAAGGAATAATCATTGACAAATTGTTGACGATTCGTTGACGTTGACAAGACTGCCGCATTATTCTGCTCCCAGAGCCCACTTAAATACAGAGATGCTGATGAGCCGAAAATGCAGCACAGCTGTCAGGCTTGACAGCAGGAAGCCCCTCCGAGCACTGTCACAATAAAGTCTCAGGGAGCCAGAGGGTAAGCACTGCTGTCAAACCTGGTAAAGATGATGCATGGCTCGCGTGCGGACGAGATCGGTGCACAAACCATGACAGCAGAGGCACCAACAACAGAGACTCGGTAGATGGATTTACATTTAACCTTTGTTGCTGTTTGGGTAAGAAAATGATGAACATTCATTTAGATTTACCTATTCAATAGAATCTTTTTTAAAATTACAATTTTTAACTCCATTGCATACGCAAATTATTAGATATTTCTTAAGGCAACTTATGGTTTTACATGTAGAAGTGGTTCAGAGCTCATCGTTAGGACCACATCCGACTAATCTGTGAGTACACATTGATATTACTGGAATGTGTTGTCTTTGTTTAAACCTATAAGAAGGCTATCTGCATAACTGGCCTATATCTATTTGAAGGATTTGGAGAAGTTCTATTTGTTATGGGCAGTGAGCGCGTGCCCCTCCCATCCTGCCTGGTATTCAGCAACTCATCACTGCACCTGAGGCAGAAGACACATCTGCGCCTGCTCATCAGCCAGCGTACTTAAGGAGGCTTTCTCCGCGCAGTCAACACTGGCTCGTCTGGGTATACTGCCCTAAATTCAGGCAAGCAAGTCGTTTTTTGCCAAGGTTAGACACGTTCTCTAAACTTTGCTCTCCTTCCTCTCTTACAGGTTGCTGCCATCGTGCGGGTGGAGGAACGGAGTAGGGAATATGGGCGAGCCAAATTGCCAACTTACCTCAGGGTTCCAAGGAAGGACTGCCAGGACTCCAGCGGGGAATAGACAAACCAGTAGGGTCGGGAGGAATGAGCTAGTAGTGCCTGACCAGGTGGAAATAATTGCTGTGGAGGTCTGCGTGCGCTCTCCTGCCACCTCCGTTCCTCCACTGACAGCTCTTGTTTTCTCTCCACAGGTGGTTTGTTTCCTTGGCGAGTGGCTGTTAATTAACTGTGTGCTGTTTTCATATTTAATAAACTGTCGAACGTTCCCCCCCTTGTGTGGTTCCTTCCTGTGCTAGCATTGTGCACGGGAGCTGTCAACTTAACCATGACACTATTAGATATTGTTTTAATTCCAAAGTTTTATTTTCTTATTTATTTCGTGTTTGCTATTGCCTTGAGGATTTGTCGTACAAAAGCTTCTGGACATCAGGGACTATTGATAGACATAAATGTAGTTATTTCAAACTGTATTTTAAAGGCTTTAGAAATAAACTAGAAGCCTTTATTGTGATAGAGAATAACAAAACAGTAGAGCTACATGTACAGTATGAAATGTTACATGATCTTCCATACAGCTAATGCCATACAACTGTTGGGAGCACAATAAGCAACACCCTTCTCATGAATAAATATCAAGTGGGAACTATAACTATTATTACAGTGAGGACCATTTCTAGCCTTTTGGGGGGCCCTATGAAGGATTACATTTGGGAGCCCTATTTTATAATGAGAAATATTCAAAACATTTTAAAACAGAGAGGAAAAAAAAATCTCTCTTCTACCACCAAAACCATTAAAAAAAAAAAAAAATAGATGAACAGAAAAAAAAATCTACCCGAATAAACTACCCAACCTCAAGGAGGAATACTGTACTCAGTTGGAAGAGAAGCTAAAAGATATATCTGAAAGCTCAGATCTTGATGCTTTCTGGAAGGATCTAAAAATCACAATTCAAATTCAAATTCAAACGTTTATTTCAAACTCAGGGTTCATATTAAGAGCAAAACTAAAACGAGTAGAAAATAGATAAATAAATAAAAGTATATACAGATCAGCAGACACTCGGCGCTCTTGTAACAAAAAAAATAAATAAAATAAAAATAAAAAATGGGCTCAGTATAAAATGGAACGCCACCACTTCCAAATGCTGGAATGAAGTGTGAATGACGAGTTGACAATTGCTGATATAAGATGATTGTTACATTCCAGCAGTCTTCTCAAAAAAACTGTAAACATTCTTACGTATCAATTCTCCAAAAGACGGAATGTTCACAGACACAAACATCTTGCTTGCACTTGACCTTCGTGGTACATCTAACAACCTTCTTAGGGAGTTATTATATGCAATGCGGATTTTGTTCCTAACAGCAACATTGCTATTAAACCATAAAGGCGAGCAGTACATTGAGGTACAGAAGGTCTTGAACAACATACATTTGACATCAGGAGAACATCTATGGAAATTACGCAACAGTAAATTGGTTTGAGCGTACAGTTTCCTGAGATGCCTGTTACAATCAGCATTGGTCTTATCAGATTCAATCCACACACCTAGGTATTTGACTTTTTCAACAAAGTTCAAGCTATTACCACAAAGTGACATAACAGGATTTGATGTATTGACGCCCTTTGGTTTGAAAGCCATACACATAGATTTAGTACAGTTGAACAGGATGTCATTTTTTTTACCAAATTTTTCACATACAGAAAGGAGATGTTGCATCGCTGCGGTAGACAAACTTAACAAACAGAGGTCATCAGCGTAGAAAATGTGATTTAACAGTGCACCGTTAAAGGAGCCGCCCACATTAGTATTGTTCAACAGTACACTGAGATCATCAACATAGACATTTAAACAACAAGGGTGACAGTATACACCTTGTTTAACACCATTGGTCACATGAAATTTGGATGAGGTGACATTGCCCCATCTAACAACCATAGACTGCCTTCTGTACCAGTATAGCAGGATGCTAACAATGTAAATAGGGATACCTCGATCGATCAATTTTCTGAACAAACCCCAGTGGTTAATCCTGTCAAAAGCTTTGCTAGCATCTAGGAACGTAGCATAAACACTAGTGGAGTGGCTTCTGAAGTAGTCAACAAATTCATGGAGTAGGTAAACAGCCTTGTCAGTTGAAAGAGCTGATTTGAAACCAAACTGATTGTCGTTTGTCCACAGATAATCCTCAATTCTGTTCAGGAATAAACCCTCTAACAGTTTAGATATAACATTAGCAATAGCTATAGGTCTGTAGTTGTTCATGTCAGAAAGACTGGCACACTTGTTTTTCACCAAAGGAATAATAAGAGTCCATCAACATGTCTGGCATGTAACCATGAACAAACATACAGTTAAAACACAATGACAACAAAATACACAAGTTGAAATCGGCGTTGATGAGACATTCACTGGTGAGACAGTCAGGGCCAGCTGATTTGCCTTTCTTGAGAACTTTGATCAGTGAATCGACTTCAACAGGAGTAACAGCAGAAATATCAGAGGCATCAAACATGTCGTTATACAGACGAATATCATGCATAACAGAATCCTTCATTGAAACATTCTTGACTGAGTTGAAAATAGCTTCATAATGACATTTCCACTTTTCAGCAATATTAACGTCACCAGTCACACCATCAATAGTGTTTGATCTGACAGACCGGTGGGAGCTCATAGCCTTCATTTGTTTTCAGAATTCTACCATGTTCAGTTCACTCATGTGATTAGCTAGCTGGTCACATTTGATACTTTCTTCATTGCGCCTGCATGCTCGTAGAGCATATTTGAACCTAGCCCTGCAATTTTTCATGTTTTCAAATATTGGACCAGAACGTGGTTTGCTATTACTCCTCCACCACAAAAAAGCATCTCGAGCAGCTGTGTGAGCCTCGCTAACAACATCATTCAAGCCTGGGATGTTATATTGGGTGTCCACACTGTGACTAGGAATGCATTCACTCACACAGTAATTTAGAGCATCAACAATATCACTGTAGAACCTGTTGATATCGTCCCTGTGTGCCGCACAATTACGGTCGTGACACCTGATGGCATCCATAGGAGCACGGATGTTACAGAGTTTCCTACGAGTAAGTTTCTTATATCTGGACAGGTCTGACGCTGTGGCATCACGCCATTTGTATGTTCTACTGCTCGTTGTGGCTGAGGGAGCTTCCCGGGGGCCACTTACAGCACTAGATACCTCAATATCTATGGATAAAGGTACATGATCAGAACTCACATAGTCAAGCAGAACTTTGATATTGGATACGTTATCATGGCCTGAGGATGTAGTCACACAGTGATCAAGCCATGATGTAGAGCCATGAGCCAAGCTAACATGAGTAAAGGTATCACCTGGTAAGATAATCCTGTCCGAGCTGTGTAGGGAGGAACTCTCACAAAAAGACAAAAGTTCGTCTCCAAAACAACTTGAACGTGCTGTATTAGCGTTGAAGTCACCAATTGTGAACACATATGGAGTTGGAAAGTCCTCGGTGATACGTTTAACAAGACTCAGGCAGTGCAAGTATTCATCCAAGTTTTCAACACAGTCATAGGGGAAATATACACATAATATAAGACAGTGAAAGTCACCCAGGTTGACTTCAATACCTATAACTCTTAAGCAATCGTAAGTTTTCACAACACAACTGTTCGCAAGTGACTTCCGCCATAGGATACCGACGCCACCATAAGGGCGACCTAAGATAACACGTTCTTCCGTATCCATAAAGGAGACACCTTGGCCTATAAAGTCACCATGTAATCTGCTCAGAATAGACAATTCGTTTTTGAATAACCAGTGTTCCTGCAGCAACACAATGTCATGGTTATCACATAAACTGGAGATCTCATTAGATGAAGTTTTTACATTCTGGCAGTTAAATGAACATATTCTAAGGTTGGTCCTACTATTGAATGAGTATAATGACAAACACAATAATGACAGTCACATGTAGATCATTTCCTCTCAAAAAACTGTCGAAGGTATAAACCAGATGGCCACACATTTTTGTCAAGCAACTTCTTGCTGCAACTGGCAGGACATGTAATCTTAAAAGAGGCATAACCATCATACTTGGTTTCTAGTTGCTCAATCTTGATATTGTCATTTAATTTAACATGGGTTTTGATGTAGGACCGTACATGACGGGGTCTGGTGGTGGGGTCAAGTCGACTGATGAAGACTTGGTGCATCTTATGACCTTGACCTTGACCCTGATGTCCGCCAGACCTCCTACCAGATTTTGGTACAACGCGTAACTGTGAGTGGGGGCGTGTCTTGTTGACAGCCTGTAGCTGGTTCGTGGTCTGCTTGTCAGATGGTTGGTTGTCAGACGATTGAAGAGCATCAGCGTAGGACCTCTTCTTCTTCTTGGAACGACGACTCTCAACTTCCTTGAACTCACTCTCGCGTTCTTCAGCAATTACAGCAACTTTGGCAGCTTTGGCAACCCCAGAAGGGTTGCTGCCGACAACGTCAACAAAACTGGTCTTTGTAGAGTTGGCGGCCTCGTCCGCATTCTCCCCTTCGGCCGTGGCAGTAGGTGGAGGACCACGGGCTGCAATGGTGACCGTGGCGTGGTCGACAGTTGCTACCACAGTCTCCTCATCGCTGGTGATGTTGACAGCACTCTGAGTACTGCAAGCCTCATCGTCATCTTCATCATCATCTTCCACGACCAGGACGTCAGCTGGAGGGGGTGTGTCGCCGAGTTTGGACTTTATTGCCGCCATGTCGTCCTGGATAGCTGATATCGTTTTGAACGCGGTAGCAAAGCTCTCTCCAAGGGACATCACACGGCACACATCCTTAGACAGCCTGGCAAGGTCAAATGACTCCAACGAAGCTGGTGGCAAATCCTTGAGGTTCAGGGCAACGTATTGTGGTGCCAGCTGACCAGCCTCATTCAGCTTGTGGTAGAGATCGGCGATGTTGTCTTCCTTCTTCTTCCTCTTCTTAATCCGCGATTTTCCCTCTGGACACTGCTCGAACAGCAACTTCTTTGCTCCTTTAACCTGGTTCTCATCATAGAAGTCGCTAACCAATTTCACAAGATAGTCCATCGGGGCAACATCCATCTTGTTCTGCATAAAGCACAGCAGCTCGCAGACGGACATCTGACGTGGGAATGCTGTAGGTGGCCCATGCGGGGGAGGGTTGTCACCATAGTTGTCACCAGCCATATCTGGCGTTAGTTCATTTAGTCCAGAAGACAGTTCAGATGGTTATCTAACAAGATACTGACATGTATTTAGCAAACCAGCATAGGTTTAACGAGATAGCTTTGTTAGCTTGGATAGCTTTTAAGCCCAACAGGAGTAACGTTCAGCGGGGCTGATCATTGGATTGGCGGGGCTAACGTTAGCTTAGCATTAGCGTTAGCTTAGTGTTAGCATTAGCATTAGCGTTAGCTTAGCATTAGCGTGATAGATTCAATAAATTGCGCTCTTGTGTGAATTAATACACGCGCGCTCTTGGTTCCACTGCACTGCGGATCAGTTCGCCCTCCGGGGAGTAACGGTAGATGACACCATTATCTATTTCATCACACACAGATGACCATTCGCCAGTTGTAATGAATACCTTCTCACTGCTGCAGTTTCTCTGGGTTAGCATCAGAGGCAAGCCTTTAGAGGTCGGAAACGGGGCGAAACGGAGCCAGAGCTGCCAGAACCTTCACCAGGTCAGCACTGGGTCGTAAGAGTAAGTTAGTAAGACTAACTGTGTTAGTAACTATTGGAATTCCCTTTGCTCTTGTATAGAAGCTGCGAGGAATGCTGGAAATATCAAAGCAATATTTGAAGGAATTTGTCATGAATCTGGGTTTGGAGGCCAAACCCGGTTCTGACTTATTGTCATGATTTGTCCTAGTTTCCTCCTGACAGCTCTGGCATGCCCCCTCCTCCTGTCAAGCGCCGTCAGCTGCACTGTCACGGGTGCTCACACACATACACACATGCACACGCACATGCACATGCACACGCTCCATTCACACTCATTCACACACACTCTCACACACTGGATGCCAATCAGTTCTGCCCACGCATTCTCACACCGGCAATCTCTTTTCTCGTTAGCTTCTGGAGTATTTGTTGTCTGCTCCAGAGGAAAGAGATTGTCGGGGCATTTGCCTCTATACGCGGCAGCTAGTTCCCCCCATATACTGTATTAATTCACTCCCTGCATGCAACTCAGCCTGACATCTGAAGATGATCTTTTCCTTGGTGTTTTGGCTGGTCCCAGTTCTCTGCCTCATCTGCCAGACTGCACGGCTCGCCCCGGATTAGCTCCAGACCTGTAAGTGTGTTAAGCCTTTTCTCCTGTGCTAGAAGCCCTGCAGCACCTAGGCTGCTTGCCTTTCTTGTTTCGTGCGTAACGCAGCCCTGCAGCACTAGGCTCAATTTTCACCAGGCTGTTCAGCATTTGGCAGGTGCCCTGTATGTTTGGTGGCCAATCTAGTCATTACACCTCTCCATAATCTTGTGTGGTTTGTCTGAATTGAACTGGTGATTATTGGACTTGTTACTTTTGTGAACTTTAATAAACATGGCACTCTCTACTCCTGCGATTGAGTTTTTCACTCTCTCCTCCGTGCGCCGTGTTATGGTGCACAGGGGTTTGTGACAGAATGCCCTGACTGTAAAAAACCCCCAGCGGAGTAGAGTTGTGTTTTTTTCCCTTCTCCTTTTTCTCCTCATACGTGGGCACGATGAGTTGGACAGACGAGGAGCAGAAAGCCCAGGATTTGCTGGAGGAGGCGGGCTTTGCCTTTCAGTGGTCTCGGTTTCCCAAGGACCGGGAGTAGGCACGACTCGTTGCGGAGGACTTCCAGCGGTGATACCTTCACCTCCGGGTAATCCATAGGGTAGATGCCATCCTTTCCGTCATCCTTCCCGTTCCTGACGCAGAGCCGGAGGATGCCTCTCCGCGATCAGAGCCAGCCCCCCGCAAGAAGAAATGCTCCCGTCAGAGGAAGACTTCCTCCTTCCTCAGATCTTCATCTCCCAGGCCAGTGCTCACCCAATCTTTGGACGAGAGGACAGAGGTGGAGCACTGCGAGGAGGAGACATGAGGACGTGCTTCTCCGGCAGAGAGGGTTCCCGTCCCCATGTCTTCCCAATCCATGGACGCGACTGAGGAGGAGTGGCAGGTCCTGATCACTCTGGTAAATCGCTGGGTGAAGGAGGAATGCCGGATGAAGGAGGAGCGGGGACTGGTCCAGCTCGGCTGCTGAATGGAGGAGGATCTGGACGAGGATCCCTCAGCGCTCAAACTCATCGCTGCCACGCCGCCTCCCTCTCCAGAGAGGACAGAGTCTCTCTGCATGGGTAACCTGCTGCCCGGCATGGTGCTCCACGTCCCGGATTAAATCATCCCCGCGTCACCCAAAGGGAGGAGAGGGAGGATGCCCCGCAGTAAAAAGCGTCCAGTCTCGCATACTGCAGTCTCGCCTTCCTGCTCCGGGCTATGCTCCGCCCCGTCATGGGAGGAGATGGAGGAACGTAGGCGGGATCTCCTGGCTGAAACGGACTTCATCTTAGAGGTGAAGCCGTGGCTCCTCCCGGAGATGGCTGAGAGACTTAAAGAGCGTTCTCCGAGGAAGCAGGAGCCTCAACCCGATGAGGAATGCCAGGAGAGTAGAGAGGATAACCCAGAAGCCACTGGGGACCTCCAGTGCCAGGAGAACAGGCACGTTTCTTTTCATTCGAGTTCCACAGTCAATGATCAATTTTGCCTGCCTCCTGGTGAGGAGACTCGGGGTGTGCAGTCCCCTGAGTTCTCCACCCCAGCGGCATACAGTGCTGTCATGCTTGGTCTCAATGACTCTTTTCTATGTGCCCCCACGAGCCCATCGGTCCCAGATCTAGGTCACTCGGGGGAAGAGGAGCCAGAGGACTAGGAGGGTCCAGCCCATGGGCCAGCGAAGGAGTCGTCCATGCCGGAGGAACCAGAGGCGTGGAGGATGGCGCACAAGAGTTCCACTCTTGCTAGCATCTTCATGCCCGCTGCGAGGGCCACCACAGTGGAGTCGTCCCCTGGACTGGACCTCCAGCCGATGGGACCTGGGGGATCGTCATCAGAGTCCTGGATGGCGGTAGAGCTTAAGCACAGGCAAGTAGTCTCTCCTGTAGTTCATTTGTTGACGGTTGAGGGATCTTGTCTGGTTTCTGGGGAGGAGAGTCAGGTGCGGCCCCCAGCCGCATCTGGACCCACCTCGCCGAGCTCTGCCGCTGCCGGCAACCCTAATTGCTCTCCCTCTCCTATCCTCTTCGAGCTTCATCCTAGGGTCACCGGAGAGGAGCTGCCACCACCTGGGCCGCCCACTGATGACGAGGCAGATCCAGCTTCCTCAGAGGAGGTCGACGGGGATGAGGCACCCGATGGACTGGAGGAACCCATGCACCCAAGATCGCCGGAGTCCTGGACGGCGCTGGAGCCAGAGTTCAGGCAAGTGTGCTCTTATATCAGGAATTTCAATATTAATGTCACACTGCCCAACTCATGGTGAGGTGGACCCGGGGCAGCTCACAGTAGCCCTTGGGACTGCCACACCAGGCTCCACGGCTGCCGGCGACCCTGACCCGGTTTCTCTTTTTCTCCCTTCAGATTCGGAGCCTATGGCCAGGGTCGCTGCGAGAGAGCTGTTGGAGGCAACCGGGGATTGGGGCTCAACTCCTGAGGACATGAGGAGCATCACCTCCCTCGCTGGGGAGATCACCGCGGGAGCAATGAGGCCCCCGATGGGGGTCACCGCAAGTGCAACGGTGCTCCAACTGGAGCCCACCGCGGGTGCAGCAGAGCCTCAGCCGGGGTCCACCGCCAGTGCAGCAGAGCCCCAGCTGGAGTCCACCGCTGGTGCAGCCAAGTCCCAGGCCGGGACCATCGCGGGTGCAACCATGTCCCAGGCTGGGATCATCGCGGGTGCAGCCACGTCCCAGACCGGGACCATCGTGGGTGCTACGGTGCCCCTGCTTCAAGCCTCGAACGGCAGGGGTGCTCCTGTTCCTTGGCTTGGCCACCGATGTTCCCGAGTATGGAGACTGCCTCTCTGTCCTCCTCTCAGGTCCGGGTGGCTCCACCACATTAGTCAGCCACCTGAAGGACTTGGTTTATAGGTCGGGTGGTCCATCAGCCCAGGCAGGCCGCCGGACATTTTCCCACAGGCCGCCTGCTGGACTTGGGACTTGGGCAGGCCACCCGATCTGCCACTCCTCACCACACTGGGGGCCTGGGACTCTGGTCAACCCCCCAAACTTTGGACTTCTGGAAAGGGGGGTTAGTGCACCAGGTTGGGGGTTCATTAGGAGGGGTTGTTTGTTATTCTGTTTTTGTACTAATTGTGTTTTTGTACTAATTGTGTTTTCACTGGTTGCTTCCTTCCCATCAGTGTGTGAATGTGTGCGTGAATGGGTGGATAGCAGGATCTGTAAAGCGCTTTGGTCATCAAGAGATGAGAATAAAAGCGCTATATAAGTGAATGCCATTTACCATTTTACCATTTTTCCTAACTGGTTTTCCCCCACCTCCCACGCTGGGTTAATGTTTGTTGCTGGGCGGGAGGGGTTCCCTTGAGGGGTGCTGTTTCTTTTCTTTTTTTTTTTTTGCTGATGGTACTGGGGTGTCTGGCATCCACCCCTGGGGGTTGGGGGGGGCTGTCATGAATCCGGGTTGTTCTGACTTATTGTTATGATTTGTCCTAGTTTCCTCCTGACAGCTCTGGCACGCTCCCTCCTCCTGTCAAGCGCCGTCAGCTGCACTGTCACGGGTGCTCACACACATACACACATCCACATGCACACACACATGCACACGCTCCATTCATGTTCATTCACACGCTCCCTCACACACCGGATGCCAATCAGTTCTGCCCACACATTCGCACACCGGCAATCTCTTTTCTCGTTAGCTTCTGGAGTATTTGTTGTCTGCTCCAGAGGAAAGAGATTGTCGGGGCATTCGCCTCTATACACTGCAGCTAGTTCTCTCCGTATATTAATTCACTCCCTGCGTGCAACTCAGCCTGACATCTGAAGACGATCTTTTCCTTGGTGTTTCGGCTGGTCCCGCTTCTCTGCCTCATCCACCAGACTGCACGGCTCGCCCCGGATTAGCTCCAGACTTGTAAGTGTATTTAGCTTTTTCTCCTGTGCTAGCAGCCCTGCAGCACTAGGCTCCATTTTCACCAGGCTGTTGAGCATTCGGCAGGCGCCCTGTATGTTTGGTGGCCAATCTAGTCATTACACCTCTCTATAATCTTGTATGGTTTGTCTGAACTGAACTGGTGATTATTGGACTTGTCACTTTTGTGAACTTTAATAAACATGGCACTCTCTACTCCTGCGATTGGACCCAAACAGATGGACTCCTGAAAAGAAAAGCTAGAACTTGCAAAGAAAATAGAGATGAGAAGTTGAATCGATGGATTGAGCATTATAGCAAACTATATGGAGTAGAAGGAACAGTCTGTGAGCACACCCCGAATAACCTACCGAATAGCAAATGCCACCTTCACCTGGATGATCAACCCAATATTGCTGAGGTTATATCAACAATTGAAAAGTTAATTATAGGCAAGGCCCCGAGAACAGATCAAATTCCAGCAGAGCTGCTACAGGCAGGGTTACTGCCCATAGCTAGCCATCTACACAAGCTCCTGTTAAAGTGCTGGGCTACAAAACAGATTCCTCAGGAGGATAAAGATGCAAAGATAACCATATTATATAAGAATAAAGGTGACAGAGGAGATTGTAATAATTATCACAGTAATTCATTGCTAAGCGTTGCAGGGAAAGTTCTGGCCTGAATTCTCCAACAAAGACTCCAGGAGATTGCAGAAAAGATTTACCCTGAATCTCAATGTGGGTTTAGTGCTAACTGTTCAACATCAGATATGATCTTTGCTGTTCGACAAATGCAGGAGAAAGCTAGAGAACAGTGGAAGCCCCTTTACATTGCAATTTGTCGATCTCACAAGGGCATTCGACTATGTACACAGGAATTCATTATTCCTGATACTTGAAAAAGCAGGCTGCCCTCCTAATCTTCTGTCCCTCATGCGATGTTTTCATGATGGCATGTAAGCTACCGTACAGTTTGATGGAGAACTGTTCAACTGCTTCCCTATCAAACGAGATGTTAAACAAGGTTGTGTATTTGTCGTCCTCGCTCTGAGTTAATTTTTGTATTTTCTGTATTGTCGTCCTCCTTGTCATTATTATTATTAGTGTTGTGGCTCACATATTTTGACTGCATATGTATAAGCACCATGGCCGCATAATCTATCCCCACGTGAATTGGGGCCTCGTGCGCTTCAGCGCCGTCATTCTGCTCTGCGGCTGCGGTAGTATAATCTACCTCTGCATGGACTGGTGCTGTTACCGCGCGAGAGAGGCAGTCTGCTACTACGTTGAGTTTACCCGCTACGTGCTGAATATCAGTAGTAAATTCCGAATTTGCTGCTAGCTGTCTCTGCTGTCGGCCCGACCAAGGTTCCGAAATTTTGGCCATCGCAAAAGTGAGCGGTTTGTGGTCGACAAACGCGGTGAAACAGCGACCTTCCAACCAGAATTGGAAGTGGCGAATGGCCAGGTGGAGCGCTAACAGCTCCCTGTCAAATGCGCTGTATTTTCGCTTGGCTTCGCGCAAGGATCTGCTGAAAAAGGCCAGCGGCTGCCAAATCCCGGCAACGTGCTGCTCCACAACCGCCCCTATGGCCAAATCCGACGCGTCAGTGGTGAGCGCTATGCGGGCCGTTGGGTCAGGATGGGCTAACAACGCAGCGTCCGCCAGGTCTTTTTTTACCTCCGCGAATGCGCGCTCCCGCTCCGGGGACCAATCAATTGCATTGGAGGGTTTTTGCTTTTTAAGCGCGGCATATAGTGGTTGCATGAGCTGCGCTGCGTGGGGAAGGAAACACTTATAAAAATTCACCATTCCTAAAAACTCCTGTAACGCTTTGACGGTTTGTGGCTGGGGAAAATCTGCCACCACGCGCACTTTGTCCGGTAACGGGACCGCCCCTTCTGGGGAAACGCGGTGCCCCAAAAAATCGATCTGCGCCACCCCGAACTGACACTTGGCTGGATTGATTATTAACCCGTGCTCTCCCAACCTCCGAAAAACCGCTGTGAGGTGTTGTTTGTGTTTCTCCTCAGATGTGCTGGCGACTAAAATGTCGTCGAGGTAGACGAACACGAAAGGGAGATCGCGTAACACAGCGTCCATCATGCGTTGGAAGGTCTGCGTGGCGCCTTTGAGGCCAAACGGCATACGCAAAAACTCAAAAAGTCTAAAAGGGGTTATCACCGCTGTTTTGGGAATGTCCTCAGCCCGGACTGGGACCTGATGATAGCTGCGGACCAGGTCTATTTTAGAAAAAATGCGCGCCCCCGCCAGATGCACCGAAAAATCCTGAATGTGTGGGATTGGGTAGCGGTCATGCGCTGTGGCGTTGTTTAATCTGCAGTAATCGCCGCAAGGTCTCCACTAGCCGTCAGCTTTAGGGACCATATGCAGTGGGGAGGCCCATGGGCTGTTTGAACGGCGGAGGATGCCCAGCCTTTCCAGGTTGGCGAACTCCTCGCGCGCTATGGACAGCTTAGCTGCATCCAAGCGCCGAGCTTTTGCGAAGACGGGGGGGCCAGTTGTGGTGATAAAATGCTCCACCCCGTGTTTTGCAACTGTTGCCGAAAAAGTGGGAACTGTGAGCGCTGGAAACTGGGTGAGGAGTGTGTGAAACTTACCGCCTGCTGTGGCGACGTGGGTCTGTGCTGGTGGCGGGGACACTCGAGCTGCACAAGGGATTGAATAAAAGGAGAGTGCATTAACCAAGCGCCTGTTGGCAAGATCAACTAACAACCCATGTGAGCACAGAAAATCAGCACCTAACATGTTGAAACTCACCGCCGCTATAATAAAGGTCCATTCATAAGTGCGGCCGTGTAAGGACAGAAGCAGAGTCCTTTCGCCGAAGGTCTTAATGCTCGAGCCGTTCGCCGCTGTTGCTCCGTCACCACAGGGGCCTGTGAGTCGGTCAGCGTAGGTTGGGGTGATGAAACTCACTTGGGCGCCCGTGTCCATGAGGAAGTGCCGCCCAGAGCGCGCATCTGTGAGGTAAAGCAGCCTGTTCCGCTCACCGAGGGCCGATGCTGCTAACGACTCCCGGTCCTGGCGTTTCCCGAGCTCTTGAAGTGGCACGGTGGCACACACCTGCGCGCCTTCTCTGCGAAACGCCAATAGTAAAAGCAGAGGTCATCTCCTCCGCTGCGTCGGGACCGCGCCGCTGCCATTGTTGGTGGGATCGATTCCGCTGCCTCTGGCCCTCTGCTGCTCCCGGCCGCCGCTCCGAGGTCTGCTGCTGCTGCGGTGGCTGCCTGCTCCCCGTAGGAGTCGAGGATCCACTGCGCTTCTCGGGCCAGCACACGGAAGTCCCGCTTGGTCACACAACGAGTGCCCGACAGGGTCGCCCCCATCTGCGTCGGAAGGGTTCTCAGGAAGATGTGCTTGAACAGGAAATCATCTTTGTCTGTGTCTCTCAGCTGCAACATGTCTTCCATCAGGTCGACTGGCCTGCGTCCTCCCAGGTCGTGCAGAGCCAGGAGTCTCCTAGCTCTCTCCTCGGCTGAGGGCGTGAAACACTGGATGAGGGCAGCCTTCAGTTCGCTGTATTTTTCGCCAGCGGGCGGGTGCTGCACCAGGCTCCGCACGTATCGAGCTGTGCGGTTGTCGAGCTTGGCGATGACATGGTAGAATTTTGTGTCATCCGCCGTTATTCCCCTGAGTGCGAACTGGGCTTCGGCCTGGAGGAACCACAAGTCTGGGTTGTCCTGCCAGAACTCCGGTAGCTTGATCGAGACGGCGCTCCCTCGAGCGGTCCCTGACGAGTCTGGTTCGGGGGAATTGGGTCTAGACATTGCACGTCTTTGGTCACCAATGTGGGGAGCGTGAAATAAGGAGACTGAATTTATTTCTCAATTCAGGTTTAATGAAGATTTCACATCCCCAGCATTCTCTCAAGACAAGAAGAGAGTGAACTCCCCAAAACCCCCCACATTTATACATAGAACATCAGAGGCAAAATCACACATTGTCGCCAAATCCCCCATTGACAATAATTCTCCCCCCCGAGTCCCTTCGTCGTCCGTCTGACCCCAGGAGGTCAGGAAGTCTTCTCAAAGTCTTATCACGGCACCTCTGCCTCCTGCCGTTATCCTCAGGAGGTCCAGACGCATTGTTCCATCCAAGACGTGGGGTCAAACAACACATGCAGTTCTAAGCATCTCACTCCTGTGCTTATACATATGCAGTCAAAATATGTGAGCCACAAGTGTTATCTTAGTCCTGTGTTTTTCTTGCCTGTGTTCTGATTTATGAGTTTATTATTTACTTTTATATTATACTTTTATTTACTTTTATTTTTATACTTTTACTTTTATTTATTTATTTATCTATTTTCTACTCGTTTTAGTTTTGCTCTTAATATGAACCCTGAGTTTGAAATAAACATTTGAATTGAATTGAATTGAATATTTATGAAAGGACTATGTCTCGTCTAGTACTCTGTATGTTTATTGTCATTGTTGTCCAGGTCTCTCATTGTCTGAGTGGTCTCCACCGTGATCCTCTGTCATGTCCTGTCTCCCTCTCTGTGTGGTGAGCCCCGCCTCCCCCTGTCATCCCCGCTTGCCTCATGTGTCAGCTGTCTGTGACTACTGAGTTCTCCACCTGTGTTGTATTGTTTTAATTCCCTGTCTTTAACCCTTTAACTGCCCAGATTAAATGGACGGGTCACGCGCCCCCAGTGGCACAGAGCAGCAACTGCACGTGTCAGTTTATGGACATCCCCCGGGTATACTGAGAATTTGTACTAATCTCTATTGATCTGACAGTTTAGAAGGTGGCAGACACGTGCTGAAGGAATCATGGCTGACATGGAATATAGCAAAGAAGGAGAAATCCTCATTATTCTTCTTCCTTTTTCTGCTTTGAGCTCACACACCAATGTGTATGTCTTCACGATCGGTCATCGCAACAGCGATGATGACGGAAACTGCATGAAACGGGAAAAATAGCCACGTAATACAAATGAAATTCACGTGGGATAATCAGAGTTTGTAGATGTGGTACATGGGTGTAAATTACTAAGAAAATGTGTTACATCAAGGTCGATGTAACAAAAAAATGGAGCTCCCCGTACCAAGATGGCAGTACCCACAGGTGGCATGGATTCCCACAGGAAAAATGCACCAAAGAGACAAATTAGCCACGTAATACAAACGAAATTCACGTGGGGTAATCATAAGAGTTTGTAGATGTGGTACACGGTGTATATGGCTGAGCAAACACAGAAACATCGGCTACGATGGACGAAAATGGACCGGTCACGTGGGCGGGCGAGCCCCCCTCCCGGTAACATGTAAGAGAGAAATATGTTTTTTTTGACATTTTATTGATTTTCTGGTTCATATACTTTGAAGATTAGATAAAAACATACCCCTGTAGACAAATCAGAGTCAAAAAAAGACCATTCTTTATGTAAATGTGTCCAAAGTCCACTTTTGACTGTTATGTAATTTATATCACTGCCCCCAGATACCAAAAATCGATTGAATCAACACTGAGATATTGTCAGCCTTGAAGATTGAATCAACATTGATATCAGATATTGAAAAAAACATTGAAAGTGCTCGCTATGATCAACATTGAAATAACATTGAATTTTCAATCAATTCTGACAATGAATCAACCTTGATTCAACTATATGATCAACATTGAAAGAATGTAGAACTGCATCAACACTGATTCAACTATATATTCGTCGGCCTCCGTCGGTCTATGATAACCATGGAAGAGAATCCTAAACGTCTACTCTGCTGGAACAGCACCGCCTGTGGCTGAACAGGCCGATGCGCGAATGACAGTCCCTGTCACACAGGTCACACTTGTGGGTGGTCTCCGTGCTGCTGGGTCTGTGGCGGTTCTTCCTGCGGGTCCTTTTTTCATCTGCTGCAGCAGTCAGTCTCTCTTCACCCGCCTTGAGCTGTCTGGTCAGGGTGCCTCTCCATTTGGAGCGGTCCGTTGCAAGGTCCTCCCAGCGCTCTGTGTTGATATCCAGGGCCTTCATGTCTCTCTTGCAGACGTCTCTAAAGCGCAGCTGTGGGCGGCCAACGTCTCTCCTGCTAGTTGCCAGTTCTCCATAGAGGACGTCTTTGGGGATTCTGCCATCCTCCATACGGTGAACGTGGCCTAGCCAGCGGAGCCTGTGCTGCCTGAGTAGAGTGAACATGGAGGGAAGGCCGGCGCGGGACAGAACTTCTGTGTTGGGCACTTTGTCCTGCCAGGATATGTCCAGGATGTTGCGAATGCAGCGCAAGTGGAAGGAGTTCAGTCTCTTTTCCTGCCGGGCGTATGTTGTCCACGTCTCACTCCCATAGAGCAGTGTGCTGATGACGCAGGCGTTGTACACTGCCATCTTCGTCTTGACAGAGAGTTTGGGATTCTCCCACACTCGTGTGGTGAGGCGAGCGAGTGTGAAGGCTGATTTTCCAATCCTCTTGTTGATCTCTGTATCAAGGGAGAGGTTGTTGCTGATCGTGGACCCCAGGTACGTGAACTGATTCACGATCTCCAGCTTGTAGTCATCAATGGTGATGGTTGGTGGTGCTTCCGTGCCTTGCGCCAAGACGTTAGTCTTCTTCAGGCTGATGGTAAGCCCGAAGTCCTTGCATGCCTGGGAGAAGCGGTCCATCAGGGTCTGAAGCTCCTGCTGTGTGTGGGTTGTGACTGCAGCATCGTCTGCGAACAGCATGTCTCTGATTAGAGCCTCGCGTACTTTGGTTCTGGCTTTCAGGCGGGCGAGGTTGAAAAGCCTGCCGTCAGATCTTGTGTGCGGGTAGATTCCCTCTGTTGCTGTGCTGAAGGCATGCCTCAGGAGCATAGCAAAGAAAATCCCAAAGAGGGTTGGCGCAAGTACACAGCCCTGTTTCACTCCGCTGCGTATGTTGAATGGTTCTGAGACATTGCCATCGTGCTGCACTATCCCCTGCATGTTGGTGTGAAACGATTCGATGAGGCTTTGCAACTTTGGTGGGCATCCTATCTTTGGCAGGATCTTGAAAAGGCCCTCTCTGCTGACCAGATCGAACGCTTTGGTGAGGTCGATGAAGGCGACGTACAGAGGCATGTTCTGTTCTCTGCATTCCTCCTGGAGTTGGCGGATGGAGAATATCATGTCTACCGTCGATCGCTCAGCGCGGAAGCCACACTGAGACTCGGGGTAGACACGTTCGGCAAGCTTCTGTAGACGAACGAGAATAACTCGTGCGTAGACTTTGCCAACAACGCTGAGGAGGGAAATGCCCCTGTAGTTGTTGCAGTCGCTTCTCTCCCCTTTGTTTTTGTAGAGGGTGATGATCTTGGCGTCCCTCATGTCCTGTGGTACGGCACCTTCCTTCCAGCACTGGCAGAGGACGTCATGCAATGGCAGCAGTAGGGCGGTCTTGCAGTGCTTGATCAGGTCAGGGGGTATGCCGTCGTTGCCGGGTGCCTTGCCAGCGGCCAAGCTATCAATGGCCTTACTGAGTTCGTCGATGGTTGGCTCGGCGTCAAGTTCGTCCATGGATGGCAGGCAGTCGATGGCATCAAGGGCTGACGGTGTCACGGTGTTCTGTCTAGAGTAGAGGTCGGAGTAGTGTTCCACCCATCTCTCCATCTGCTTGTTCTTCTCTGTGATCATCTCCCCAGTGGAAGATTTGAGGGGGGCCGTCTTGCTCTGAGCCGGACCAAGTGCTTTCTTGATGCCATCGTACATACCACGGATGTTCCCTGTTATGGCAGCAGTTTGAATGTCTTGGCTGAGCTGAGTCCAGTACTCGTTGGCACAGCGCCGAGCAGTCTGCTGAACTTTGCTTCTCGCAGCCCTGAGAATCTGGAGATTCTTCTCGTTTGGGTACTTCTTGTACTCAGCAAGTGCTGAGCGCTTGGCTTCAATGACGGGGGTCATCTCGGTCAACTTGGCATCAAACCAGTCCTGTGACTTCAAGGTCTTCCTCCCAAAGGTAGCCAAGGCTGTGCGGTGGATGGTGTTTTGCAGCTCTTCCCACTTCTGCTTTGCAGATTCTCCTCCTTGTGGTACACCAAGTTCCTTCTCAAAGGTGGAGGCAAACTGCTCAACAAGTTCTGGTTGGGCCATCTTGCTGGTGTCAATCCGTGCCTTTCCAGGTTGTCTAGCACGATGGAATTTCTTCAGCTGCAGCTTGACCTTGCAACAAACCAATGAATGGTCTGTGTCGCAATCTGCACTCTGGAACGAACGGGTGATTAGCACGTTCTTCAGTGAGGTGCACCTGGTCAGGATCAAGTCTAGCTGGTGCCAGTGCTTTGAGCGCGGATGTTGCCAGGAAACCTTGTGTTGGGGCTTGGTCTTGAAGAACGAGTTTGTGATGCACAGATCGTGATATGTGCAGAACTCGAGCAGCCGCTGTCCGTTGTCGTTCATTCTGCCCACGCCAAAAGGTCCAAGACAGGAGGGCCAGGAGTCGTGGTCAGCACCCACTCTGGCATTGAAGTCTCCAAGGAGAATGAGTTGTTCAGAGTTGGGGATGATCCTGACAGTTGTTGCGAGATTCTCGTAGAACTCGTCTTTTGCCTCTGGTGTGGCTGTCTGTGTTGGGGCATACACACTGACGAGGGTGACTGGGCCTTCAGTGGTGTTCAGGCGGAGGGTGAGGAGTCGTGCAGAGCCAGTGCTGCCCGGTTCCACAATCTTCAGCAAAGTGTTCTTCACTGCGAAGCCCACTCCGTGTTCCCTGTGTTCGTCACTGCCCTTTCCCTGCCAGTAGAACGTGTAGTCCTTGTCTCTCAGTGTGCCTGCATCAGCTAACCGTGTTTCCTGGAGAGTGGCGATATCCACTCCCAGTCTCTTCAGCTCATTATTGATGATGGCAGTCTTCCTGGTGTCGTTGATGTCCTTGAGGTTAGCAGCGAGTCCTGTCATCATAGTGCGGACGTTCCAAGTTCCCAGTTCCCAGTTTTAGAGTTGGTCTCTTTTGTTTTATTGTCTTGCCTGGTGCGAAGGTTCTCAGCCTGCTGTTTGGATTTCTCCTTATCCCCATGCACCCAATGAGGAAAGCAAGCTGTGGCGGGACAACACCTTATTGGCTGGGGGCTGCCCAGCTTGAGGCGGGCGGTAGCTGTCCAGTGAGATCTGATGATCCCTCCCACCGTCGGGAACAACCCCTGGCGCCACGCTCTACGCCAATTGAGCAGTGGCTTATAACCGGTAACTGTCATTCCCTGTGTTTTGTCTACGCCAAAGGCGAAGCTGGAGTGTCCTCTCCAGTGATCCGGTGTTCTACCTTCCAGCGTTGGGCGTTGGTAGGATTCAAGCCTGGGCAGGAAGATATGGAGGACAAGATGTTGCCCATGCAGCATGTCCCCCCTCTCCACGTCACTGATGAATCCAAAGGAACAGCAGGGCTGCTACAGTTTGGCACCAGCGCCGTTGCAGGAGCTGCCAGAACGATGTTGAGCACAACATAGAACTGCCTTAGGGGCTCCGACTCCGGATTTTTCCTCAGGGTTGACTCCCGAAGCCTTTCCCGTGACCGGGTGTTCCGCAAGGCAGCAGAGGTTTGAAATCAGGGTTTACCTTCCCCTAGATGGGCTACCTTCCCAGGTTGACGAGCTACCATCTACCCGAAGCATCTGGTTTTAAGGCGCCAGAGATCCGCCCTCGCCCCTTCTCCTATTAGTAAAAGCAGTTCCGCCGGGCTTAGAGACTAAACCACACGGGCAGGCTAGGAGTTGGACTTAGTTGTCAGAGGCTTTTCGAGACGCACGCCATAAGGAGCATTTTATGAGCACTGGGAGCTTAACCCCAGTGCCGCTCCTGGCTATGACAACCTTGGAACCAAACAACTATATATATGCATTGCATTATATATTGAAACAATGTTAGTATTAAAGGGCCTTTACTTTAGTAAAGGCCTAATACTTTAGTATTAAAGGGCCATTTCAATACTTTCCAAACTTCCTCTCTATGTTTTTAATATGCCTCATTAAAAAATAATCACTTTTTTATTTTTTAAATGAGGCATATTAAAACCATACAGATGAAGCTTAAAATGCTGAAAAATGCCGGTCCATTAAGTATGCTATATTGCAGTGGTTCTCAACCGTTTTATACAAAGACCCCACTTTACTGAAACATGCTTTGGGGGACCCCATACTTGATTATAATTGTGTCATAGGTGAATATTTGAAAAATGTGTTGTGAGCTTGTAGATTGGCGATTTCTTTCTTTCTTTTTTTTTTTTTAAGAAACCAAGGTTGAGAACAGCTGCTTAACTGCATCTCTATTAACAGAAAAACAATTAACTGACCATTATTCATTTAGTTGTTTATTAAAAGAAAGAGAAGAAATCCCCTGAAAATCCAGGGGACACAAACATATAAATGCAACAATATTGTCATACTCAGTGGAAATCAGGCAGTTCTTAAGAACTAATAGACTCAGTTCAACATGAACAGAAACAGAACATAACAGCTTAGCGCTGTCCTGCAACAATATTGGAAATCAGGCAGTCCTTAAGAACCAATAGACTCAGTTCAACATGAATAGAACATAACAGCTTAGCACTGTCCTTTTAACTTTTTGACTTTCCTTTCCTTGGTACCCCGCCACTCCTCTCAGGTGCATAACACAGCCACTTCTGCAGTGCATCCCTGTACTGCAATTCCGTCAACTTGCGGTCAAATTGACGAGCACTTGCTGAAACAAACAGAAAGAAAAAAAGGGTTATAAATTTGTAAAATTAAAAATAAGAAAAATGCAGTTCTGCAGCTGCAGTTCCATTCCAAAGTGACATAAATGTCCAGTGTGTCCTTTTTGGTGTACTAGATTTTCAGGCGGACCCTGAAAATCAACCCTACCTTCATATACTGTAAATGATCCACACTAATACTCATAACAAATGGCAGTTTATGCCTACTCTGTGTCTCAGAGGACGGACAGTTCTGAAACCTGCCTACCAGTGACATCACATCAATATAGGACTTCCAGCAGATGATCTCTTGAGAATAAGAGTACCTCTATAGATGTCTATAGAGGTGGAAGAGACAGTCCACCAGAAGTCTTGTATAGTCTTGTATAGGAACATAGGCCTGATTGACACAGCAGGAATGATTGTGCTGAGCGCTGCGCTCTGTGGATTTATCTATAAGAAGGAGGCAAAAACTGTGAAAATAGCCGATCTACAAGCTCACAGTGCCTTCACATTATGAGCTTGTAGATCGTCTATTTTCACAATATTTATCTGTCAAACTAAATTTAATGCCTCAACACCACAATTCCAAGTGCTTGTCAGGGTGGGGGATCCCCAGTTCAGTTATTATTTTAGGGGGTCTCCAGGTCAAATGTGATTATTTTGGGGGATCACTGCCTGAAATGGTTGAGAACCGCTGCATTAGAGGACCATTACATGAAGATAAACACTGGAAATAGGTGAAGTGCTTCTTTAAGAGTGGATGCATTTTCCTCCACATGGAATGAGCCATTTATCAAGCTCCTTCCATGGGGAGGAAAATGCATCCATTCTTATTTACTTCAGATAGAAATTTAAAATACTTATGAATTAAATTCAACATCACTTATCAAAATTGCCAAATCCGTTGTAAAGTAGCAATAAACTAGTATTTTGATGTGCAGACTCACCAAACATGCAGTCCTGCATTAATGTGTCCTTGAAGGCCCTCTTCAGTCCCTTTCCCGCCCAGTTGAAGATGCAGGCTAGACTGTTTGCCATGGTAGCAGATAGCATTCGCCGGATCATATTTTCAGAATTGGTCCCTCCAACTAATGCCAGGCAGGTAATCTTAACAGATTAGAGAGGAAATGCTTAGTTTGCTAAAGTGTACAGTGTGCCATGTAAAATGGACAGAGTACTGCATTTAAGACATCCTTATTACCTCTAAGGAAGAAATAAGACCATTATTGTTCAAAACTACCGGTAGTCAAAAAACAATGCTATCAAACAAATTGACAAAACAAATGGTCAAATATTGACCAAGAAAGAAAGATCATTCCACATATGATCGCAAGGCGATATGAACTTGTAGATCGGCTATTTTCACAATATTTCTATGCCAAACACATCCAAGTGAAAAACTAATTGAATATCTCCACTCCTACAATTCCTGACAGTAAATTTAAAAAAATCTGAGTGTAAAAATGAGTCACCATCTTTCGCCGGACTGTTTCCTCCTTCAGTGCAGCTTCAGCCTCATCAAACTGCTCCTCATTGGCAAGTGGCAGAATGATGGGGAAGGGCTCTTCTCTCTGTGATTCAGGATCAGCTCCAGGAATATTCAAGGCGATTTCAGTCTTTATAAACTGAATGTCCCGTGATATTTGCTCCACCTTTATGAGTAGCTCTGTAAGCATCTTGGTGTTTTTGTTGGCAGCAATGTCTTGAAAGAAAAACAGTTGGTTTTATATTAAATTTCAAGGATAGATTGACCATTTTCAATAATTTAGAATGACACTAAGCAACTCACTAATGTTTGCACTCCTAACTTAAAGTAACCGTTAAGCGCTTAAATGTTAAGCCTAACAAAGACAGTAAAATCACAAGGGACATGTTTCTCAATTCAGGTGGCATCAGATAGGTTAAGAAGGTTAAGAAGTTGATCAGAAAATGATACTACCTTGCAACATTTGGCTGGACTCCACTGCATAGAATTTTCCCTGTGGTGTTTCTGGAGCTGAACCTTTAAGAAACCAACGACCTGGCATCACAAATGGCATTGCACATTAGGTCATTGTGTATTGGGGGGTAAATGGGAACACAGGTATTTTTACCCAGGCCAGGTGATCTGAAGTCAGCTGATCTGGAGCCATTTGCATAGCTGGAACTGATGTCTAAAAGAAAGGACACACATCATTAATAATTACATTGAACATGATTTGTGGAATTCTGCACAAACAACATCTAAGGATGCCCAGATTGATTGAACAATGAATGGCATCGTTTGAGATTGGCTGGCATGTATGGTGGTAAAAAAATAAATTTAAAAAATGTGATGAAAATTTGTTAGTTAACTCACCTTTATAGCCTTGGGGGTGGTGATTATGATTGCTAGCAAAGTCTAAAAAGAGGACATTCAAATTATTCAAGAGGATTTAATTTGGTGAGAAAGAAAAAAGCTTGGATACAATTTATCAAGACCGTGTATATGTTTTAAAGTTTGGATAGAGTGTCAGGAGCTACAAGTTCAAATATTTAAGTCCTTAATAGAGTTACAGTCCTGTATGTCAGGGCGCAATAGCAACATAGGCACAGCAACTGTTAAGTGATAGCTAATAAAATAATCACAAATCTATAAAAACGCTCTTGACAAGGGACAACGGACATACCATTCCTTACTTGTCCAGTATGGCGCCCTCCTGATATGGATTCTAATAAACCTAATTAGTCAAGTTAAAATAACTCATGATATCATGCCAATGCAAACAGCTCCTTGCAAAATAGTGAGACACTGAATAAGCGACTGTATTATGCACTCAACTAACATTTCCACCGATTTAATTGTTTTCCAGTCAGTGTAAGGTCTCCAGTGAGGTAAGACTAGTAATCCCCCATAGAGACAATACTGCCTCCCATCTAAACAGACTTCAGACACAATAAAAGTGGCTGAGGGCATCACATAGCTATATGTAGCCTATTTATCTACTTACCATCATTACAGAGGTCTGTTGACTCTAGCTCTGCCAAGTAGCTTCCACAACAGCCTAAAATGAGAGAACACAAAACATAAACTATGAATGCTATAACTCAGACAAAGCACATTTAAAATCTGTCCACCTTAAGGTATCAATGTGAAATGGTTTACTTACCATTATTAAGCTTGTCAAATGACTGAACACCCTCCGAGCAGCTTACTCCAGAGGCTAAAAGAAGGGAACACAAGACAGCAATAGTGCTGTAACTTTTCAACACATATCACATGACTGATATGTATGCATGTATTTACAGAGGAACTAAATGCTTGTAAATTAAAGCTCACATGCAATTGCATTTCGTTTCTGCCATTGTAATAAGTAATGACATACCACTGCTTCCATCTGGGGTTGGTACAGAGGGGTACTGGTTGGATTCTGGCAGCACTGTATTAACAAATAAATAGAATTATACATGGCAATACTTAGTTGTAGCAGTTGTCATAACTGTCATTGTACCTGGAGAATGAATAGTAGGTGGCTTGGCAAATTTTCTCTTAACACTGCTGGATTCTGGCTCCCCATCTGACTCCACGTACACAGGATTTGGCCTTGAAAATAAAAATTAAACATTCCCAGCAATTGAAAAAATATTAAACATAATTACATTAAATGAGCAAGCCTTGAGATAGACACTGTTCTTGGGTCATTGCCCGTTTTTGTAAAATGAGGCAATTTGGCGTACAAGTACACATAGACATGACACTAGTCTATCACAGGACGGACATCCAATCCAACCCTCGAAGCTGAGTGCTAAGCAGGGAGGGACGAGCTATGACTTGGCCAGAGATTGAACCCTGACCTCCTTATCTCAGGGTGGACACAAGGCAGCGGTGTCTAGGCGTAGGCTAATTTAATAAACACATTTGGTTAAGGAATTCAACTGTACCTTTTTCTTCTTTTACGACGTACATCTTCTTCCTCCTCCGATTCCAAATCAATGGTCGGACATCCAGTAGAAGCATGCTTTTCTTCATGTTGCTTGGTCTTTTCAAATGAATCTGCAAAAGAACAAGCAGAAAATACAGTATGCCATTTTTAAGAAGTATGATTACTACTTAAACAATATAATACAAACAGGGTTTTGAAAATGGCAGTCAGATTTTAATTCAAATACATTTCTGTTTAGTTACCAAACATATCTGATAATATAATGCCAAATATATCTTATACTGTACCCCAACACACCCACAATTAATGGTTCTCCTTAGATACCAGAAAGGAGAACAAAATGGGGATCAAGGTTACCACTTTAATTAACCTGATTGACTAGTCCCATTTGTGGCTGTTATAAAAGTAATGCCATTCATTCTGTCACAAATGGGACTGACACCCCTAAATATGGAATAATTCACATCTGACAATAGTGATGCAGTGACTACTTACCACAAGTAATTAAGAGCCGAACATTCTCATACGTGGTCCATCCTTTATGGGGCATCATGTTTTCTTTAAGGGCCTTTGAATAATTTATGTTTTTTGGGGGCCAGAACAATGTACCTTCCTTTGGATTGTACCAGCTGGAAAGAACTGTTACAGTTCCACCATTTGGAAATAGTACAACAGCCCAAAGCACCACCTCATGTTCCATTCTGTGTACAATACATTAAATTTGAATAAAAAATGATGAAAAATAAAATTGAAAATGCTCATGAATGAGATGTCAAACTTGCTATGCTACTGCATATGAACTATTGGAATAGCTATGAGGCTATTTCCCTCTGACTCTGGACACAGAACACATTTACGTTTAATACTGCTAAGTTTACTAACCCCGATATCATCACACAACTCTCTAACCTTATATGTACCTATGCATGAGGACTCACAGGGATAAGTGTAATATGCTTCTTGGTGTCTGAACGTTCTGTATATCACATAGACCTGATCTTCTTCTTGGACAATATTCTGCACTACTGCAATAGTATCTCCCACCTCAATACAATTATCCCCCTGCTTTGTAGACAAGGTAAAGTGACTACTGGAGACTTTTGTGTACTGTAGAGCAACACTGAAATGTTGAGGAAGTGGACCATCAGTATGGATGTTCTGTAAGACTGGTTTATCTGTTGCTAATGGAAGCTCAACATGTGGCATTTCTGACAACCTTTTGACTACCTGTTGTAGAGGTTGGTGTGGCTTGCGTAAAAGATGCTTTATTTGGACAAGATAATTCTCAAAAGGGAATCCCGAAACATTATCTAAAGGTCCAAATTGTTTGTATTCATCTGCTAAATGTATAAGCTGGTGAACACTAAACACAATCTCATCCCTACCATACAGCTGTCCAAAGTGTCCTCTGTCAAGCTGTCCTCACCCCCCAGCCAGTCGCAGCAGATGACTGCCCCTCCCTGAGCCTGGTTCTGCTGGAGGTTTCTTCCTGTTAAAAGGGAGTTTTTCCTCTCCACCATCGCCAAGTGCTTGCTCACAGGGGATCGCCTGATTGCTGGGGTCTTTCTGCAACTGTGGGGGTTCCCCCTACAGTTGATAGTGCTATGAGATGACTGTTGTTGTGAAATGGCGCTATATAAATAAAGTTGAATTGAATTGAATTGAATTCAAAGTGTTCCACAAAGGAAATCATCAATCTATGTGCAAATTTAACCATCTGGCCAGAAATTCCAGGTGACAAAAACAAATACATGGCCAGTGAAAATAACATAAAATTGTCATAAAACTCACTGGGAAGGCAATCCTTCAGAACTACAGGACCCCAGTATAACATAAAGGATCGAAGCTCAGTAGCTTTCCAACGATCAAGTTCATTCAAACCTCTTGGCTTGCGATTGAATTCCAAAGGGGTGTGGGAACGTAACACCAGCAGTTTGCTTGATATACTGTTAACAGTTTGTGAAGGAAGCCGAGTGGCTAGATTGCCCATTAACCTTATTCAACAGTTTTCTCATCAACCCAAGACAACAGAGGTGCATATAATCTATTGGGAATGAAGAAGTCATCTTTACAATCCCTGTTAAAGGCCTGAGTGTCTGTTTTAAGTGATGTTCCTCATCAATCATATCACAATAACTTAAGTCAGTCCTCAGCCTAACATTTGTTTCAGGATATGTCATTTTGTTCCTCCACACACCCTCTTGATCACACTTGTCGCATCCTGAATACCCATGATGTGACTTTCTTTCTTTCAAAGGTCTTTTTATTATTATTAATTGAAGTATCAATACAATACAAAGTATTAGAAATTTTCATTTTTGTTTCAACCAAACAGTAAAAAACTAGAACTTAAAGCCAACAAATGTAAATGCTTCAAAGCACAAAAACCTTTAAATAAACAATTAAAAAAAAAAATACAAAGAAAAATTGTGTGTGTGAGGTGGGGGTGGGGTAAAGGGGATATGAGCTACTCAGAAACTATAATCGTGGGTCTTTCAAAGAAATCAAGAAACGGGCGCCATAATTTATAGAATTTGTTTTCAGAGCCACAGACTGTATATCTGATTTTTTCTAAATCCAAACAGGACATTATATCTTTTATCCACTGTAAATGTGAAGGGGGCGAAGAGTCTTTCCACTTCAGTAATACAGCACGTCTGGCCAATAATAATGAAAATTTGAATACTTTTAATTTGGAACTTGGCAAGACAAGTTCTGGAGCCACACCAAAAATGGCGCATAATGGATCAGGTTTAATTTGATATTGCAGGACTTCAGACATAGTGATAAAAACAGAATGCCAAAAATTCATCAATGCAGGGCAGGACCAATACATGTGAAGCAAAGTGCCAGGAGCGCTACCACACTTTTCACAAGTTGGGTCTATATCCGAGTAAATACGTGCTAACTTAACCTTGGACAGGTGCATCCGGTGTACAATCTTAAATTGAATAAGAGCGTGACGAGCACACATTGATACAGTGTGAACCTGGCCAAGAATAGAGTCCCACAGTTCATCAGTAAAAGTAAAATTAAGATCTTGTTCCCAGTTCAATTTGATAGCGGCCAGAGAAGAAGATTGTAAATTTGAAATTAAATTATATAAAACTGACATTACCCCCTTAGAAGTTGGTTTAACTAATAAAAAATCATCTAGAGGATTATCAGAAGGTTTTTGAGGGAATTGTTTTGTCATGGTTTGCACATAATGTCTGACCTGGAGGAAGCGGAAAAAATGTGTAGAAGTGATGTCGAATTTGGTGGAAAGTTGAGAAAAACTTGCAAATTGACCATCAAAATATAAATCCGCAAAAGATTTTAAACCTTTTCTGTGCCATATATGAAATGCACTATCAATAGTTGATGGGGTAAATAAATGATTTGCGGCAATTGGACTTCTAATGGAAAAAAACTGAAGACCGAAATTTTTCCTGAATTGAGACCAAATTCTAAGAGACTGACGAACTACTTTATTATTACCCAGTGTAGACAAAGCAAGGGGAAGTGGTGAACCTAAAATTGCCGGTAGGGAAGTTTGATTGTCCACATGTGACTCCATAAGGATCCAAATAGGTGATTTGGGTTCCAGATAAAAATGTTTCCAATATAACATGCACCTGATATTTGCTGCCCAGTAGTAATATTGAAAGTTAGGCAGAGCCATGCCACCTACTGATTTGGGTCTTTGAAGAAAAACTTTCCTCAATCTCGGATGTTTACCATTCCAAATAAATGAGGTAATCAGAGAGTCCAAAGACTTAAAAAAGGATTTAGGAATAAAAATGGGGAGACATTGAAACAAATATAAAAACTTTGGAAGTAACATCATTTTTACAGAATTGATTCTGCCAATTAAAGACAAGGATAATGGGGACCATTTGGAAAGTATTAACTTGCACTGGTCAAGTAAGGGGAGAAAATTATTTTTAAACAAGTAATTAAATTGTTTAGTGACACATATCCCAAGATAATTAAAATGATCAATAACAACCTTGAAAGGAAAATTTTCAAAATCCTGAACTTGAATCTTTTCATTAATCAGAAACAGTTCACTCTTATTAAGATTAATTTTATAACCAGAAAACCTACTAAAACTATCCAAAATATTAAGTATAGCGGGTAATGAAGTAAGTGGGTTGGAGAGAAATAATAAAAGATCATCAGCATAGAGTGAAACCCTATGCTCAATGCCACCCCTACGAATGCCTAGAAAGTCCCGGCTCCCACGGATTGCAATAGCTAACGGCTCAACTGCCAAGGCAAAGAGCAACGGGCTCAAAGGACAGCCTTGCCTCGTACCACGGTAAAGTCTAAAATAGTCAGAATAGCGACAATTAGTTAACACTGAAGCTAAAGGACTAGCATAGAGAAGTTTAATCCAGGAACAGAAGGAAGGACCAAAACCGAACCTCTCCAAAGTAAAAAACAAATACTCCCACTCAACCCTATCGAATGCCTTTTCAGCGTCCAAACTAATAAGACATTCAGGTATGTTGTGGTGAGGAGTATAAATAATATTAAACAACCTCCGCAAGTTAAAAAAAGAATGGCGATTTTTAATGAAACCGGTTTGGTCCTGTGAAATTATAAAAGGAAGAATCTTTTCCAACCTTGAAGCTAACAACTTTGACAAAATTTTAACATCGGTATTTAACAAGGAAATAGGCCTGTAAGAAGCACAATCAACAGGATCCTTATCCTTTTTAAGCAACACAGTGATACAGGCCTGATAGCATGAAGGAGGAAGTGTACCAGAGTCAAGCGACTCTGTAAAAACTTGACAAAGGAGGGGGCGAGGTCATCAGAGAATTTTTTGAAAAAATCAGCGGAAAACCCATCAGGTCCTGGAGATTTTCCTGATTGCATGGATGATATTGCCAGCTGAATTTCTTCTTTTGTGATGGGAGCTTCTAAAATTTGCCGAGATTCTGAAGAAATCGAAGGAATATCAATAGAATCAAAAAAAATTTCCAAATCCTTTAAGTTTGTTGTATATTCTGAGGTATATAATTTGGAATAAAATGACCTGAAAATATCATTAATCGCTTGTTGGTCAGATGTCACCTCTCCTTTATCTGTCCTAACTCCAGTAATAATTTGCTTAGCTCTAATACCACGTAGTTGATTAGCTAGAAGTTTACTGTTTTTTTCGCCATGTTCATAAAATTCACTCTTGTTCCTTATTAAACAACCTTCAATTTGTCGAGTAGAAAGTAAATTAAGTTTAGTTTGTAATGTCATACGTTCCTTGTACAGAGCGGGTGATGGAGATTGAGCATATTGTCTGTCAATGTCCAGGATTTGATCTAAAATAGCCTTCTGTTCCTGTATTAAGGATCGTCTTTTAAATGCTGCCAATGAAATAAATTCCCCCCTAAGAAATGCCTTCATGGCCTCCCATATCGTTTTATTTGACATACCAGGAGTTTTATTTTCTTTCAAAAAAAAATTAATTTTAGAAGAAATATTCGCAACCAATTTTTCATCTGTAAGTAATAATGGATCCAATCTCCAATGCTTTCTCATGGAGTCACATCCATGGAGGATCATTTTAAGTACAAGAGGGGCATGATCAGAAACCGAGATGCTATCATAACTGCAAGAGCAAAGGTTATTAATTAATAAATTGTCAACAAAAAAATAATCTATTCTGGTATAAGTATGGTGTACGTGAGAGAAAAAAGAATAGTCCCTGCCGTTAGGATGTAAAAAACGCCAAGGATCTGTAAGGCTATATTCCTCAAGAAAAGACTTAACATAAGTTGCAGATTTATTAAGGATAGCAGGTTTTGAAGATGAGCGATCTAAGATCGGATCCATATACAAATTAAAGTCACCCCCAAGAATTAGAGAATGAGTATTTAAATCTAGAAGTTGCGAAAAAAGGTTGCGAAAAAAGTGCACATCATCAAAATTCGGTGCATACAGATTAGCCAAAGTGACATGTTTATCGCCAAGTTTACCTGATACTATTACAAATCGTCCATTTTTATCTGATACAACATTAGAGGGAATAAATGGGATATTTCGATCAATAAGAATAGCAGCGCCCCTGGCCTTAGCTTTAAAATTTGAATGAAAAAATTGTCCTGACCAACATTTTGACAAACGCAAGTGGTCGGAATCCTGCAAATGGGTTTCCTGCAAAAACAGTACCCCAGGCTTAAATTGCTTTAGACGTGACATGACTCTCTTTCGTTTAATTGGATGGTTCAACCCCTTCACATTCCAGCTTACCAAAGTAAGATTACTATTCATTCAAAGAGTAAAATTTATATATTATGTTGTGTAGCCCAAAGAATAAAGTGAGGTACGGGTAAAAAAAAAAAAAGGAAGGGGTAAGGGGGGTGTAAATAAAACCATAACAAAAAAACAAAACAAAAAAAAAATAAATAAAAAAAAAAAAATAAAAAAAAAAATAAAATAAAAAAATCCAACAACCAAACCTATAACAACACTCCAGCCGGTTGCAAAAAAACAGCAACCGCTCCATCTCCAGCTCTATTTTCATCCTAACAGAATGCTCCCATACAACTGGCTTCAATCCTGCATAATATGAACGTTTTACCCGAAAAAAAAAAAAATAAATAAGATAAAATTAAAAAAAAGAATTAAGTAAACAACAACGTATAGGAAGCCAATTTTACCTTATTTTTGAACATCTGAAAATGCATCAATGTCCAGTCAGTGCAGCTTCAATGAAGTTACAAGCAGCCCAGCGCAGCAGCTGGTCAACCCAGAAATGTCCAGTTCAAGGCGAAAATTGCTGGTTTCTCTCCATAGTTTGCATGAAGCAGGTGGCCTCCGAGACGGACGCCAGCCACTGGTTTTTGCCGTCTGGAAGAGTTATCCGGAGCCTGGCGGGGAAAAGAAGAGAAGGACGAAAACCTCTCTTGTACAACTCGGACATAACCTCCTTATATTCGGCTCGTTGCTTCTGAACGTCGGCGTTATAATCCTCATAGAACTGAAGTTTATGCCCACGATATTCCAAAGTCCCACGGCGTCTCCGCGCTTCTTTCATCACCAAGTCTTTGGTCCGAAACCGGTGGAAACAAATAATGACAGCGCGCGGCTTCCCATTCGGACTCGGCTTGGACATGAGGCTGCGGTGGGCTCTATCCAGCTCTGGGGGAGATGGCAAAGTTTGTGCGCCAAAGACGTCCACCAACAGCCGAGAAAAAAATTCAGATGGCCGTGGACCCACATCAAAGGACTCCGGCAGACCCACCAGACGAATATTCAGCCTCCTGCTTCTTCCCTCCAGGTCAGAAAGTTTGTTTTTCAAAAGTTTGTTCTCCTCCTGTATTGACTCGCATGCAACTTCAAGCGCCGCTAGGCGCTGGCTGACGTCCTCCGCGTTGTTTTCAAGGTCGCCAATGCGTTGCTCCTGGTTCGCCACATCTGCTTGAATTTTGTCCAGCTTACCATTAATAAGTTCAAATGAAGCTTTGAAGTCAGCAGCTATGGACATTCTGTGTTGCTCAAGCAAGGCAACAAGTGCAGGGTTAAGGCTGATACTAGCATCCTCAGCTAAGCTGGTGTTAGTATTGTTCCCTGCTACCTCTTTTTCAGTCTGCTTTCTTGTTTTGGACATATTTCAAAACAGATTCTGCACGTATTAAATGTCCAAAACATTAACAGCTTACAGCAAAATAGGGTTTAAAAAGTAAAGAAAAAAATATAGCAGGAGCCAGCAACGCACACACCTACTCCATTGCCAGCACACCTGAAGCCAATTCGATAAATCCATCATTATGTGACTTAATATTCTTAACAAAGGCTCTGGCAGGAGCATCACACACAAATGAGGAAACCTCTACATTCAGTGGCTTACTATTATGAATAATGCCATTAGCCAGTACATTTTTAAGGTCTCTAACAAACTGCTGCAGATACTCAACAACACACTTTGGTTTGCTTAAACCACAAAATATACCGACAATAAATGGTGACTTAGTGTAATCACATTTCAGGATTGCAAGTATAGGCCAGAATTGAAGTCTTGAACTCTTAAAGAGGGGGAGACCATCTATGTTGAACTGTAGAGTAAGAGTTTTGAGGTTCACTGGTAAACGCAGACATTTCAATCGAGAAAGTATTCCTCGCACCAACCCAAAATGATAGTACTCGCCACCTTGCATTTGAGTGGTTGCAACATGAGATTCTGTTCTAAGCAGAGTTCTTCCATCTTTAGGGAGCCTGGGGTGAAATAGCTTTAAGATGGAAAGCAGAGCAGACAAAGCAACCAGACTGATGGAGTAGGATGCTGCCCAATATCTTGGGCTCCTTATAAGCAGATCCTGACTAGGTTGATGCTCATCACTGTCAGAGTGAGAATCTGATTCATCTCCATCACTTCCAGCTACACTACCATCTATATGATCATTTTCAAAGTGTACATAATCTGACTCAACTTTATCATTGCCCGCTACACTGCCATCTATATGATCACTTTCCAAGTGTACATGGGAAGCTGGTGATGTATCTAGTTGGGAAACATGAGAGATTGTGAAGGGTGGTGCCCTATTCACACAGGGGTATAAATTTGCACTCTGATTATGCAGAGTTTCCTCAAATTCCTTAAGGATATCTTTCTCTATCTCCCTTACAGTTTTGATGACTCTGCATCTTTTGGCCCAATAAGAAGCCATCTTAGCTAGATAGAGAGGTGGTGCTGCTACAATTATATTACTTAGCCTTGTATATTGCTTGCAGTGAATCCCCTCAAGTCCTCTTCTACTGAAAAAAAAGAGGGAAACAAAGAAAAATAAAAAACAATGCATAAACTAACAATAACAATATACACTCAGAAAAATGATTGTGAGGATTGTGTCAGGAAGGGCATCCGACATAAAAACCTCTGCCAAATCAACGTGCAAATCGGAGATCCTCTGATGAGGATGATTTGCTGTGGCGACCCCTAGTGGGAGTAGCCAAAAGACAAAAAAAACAAAAAACAAAAACAAACAAACGAACAAAAAAAAAAAAAACTCAGAAAAATGATTCATGGCACAGTTCAAATTTAGGTGTTCTAATTAACTTAATTTTATTTAAATTGTAATATTTTTAACATTTAGCCATTCAAATTCATTATTAAAATCATTAAATCAATATATATCTACTAGTTCTTAAATTGGTTAAATGTTATCATTTAAAAGGTATTAAAATGTTTTGCATCATGTTCTTCTAAAAGTATTTGAGAAAGGAATGTATTTTGAACACATTGAGATTAGTAATATACAATTGCATAAAACTAGTTTTATGTATTTAGAACACATTGGATTTATTAGAATTAATTGCATAAATCAAGGAATTACTCATTTCATTTATGCATGATTAATAAATATATTACATTCAGTTTATTTGCTTGTTCCCATAAAAACTAAGTAATGTAATTGAATGGAAATGGGCTATGCAATCACAATATGTAAACCTTGAAAATAAGCCTAAATATTTTTCTGAGTGTATCTGTCTCACTGGTTGGTGCCTATGCCAAGATTCAGCAGTGTTGAACACCCAAGCGTGGACTTCACATGCAGTCCGTCAACTCAACGCATCGGGACAATATTTCCGTTTTTTCCCATATAATGGGAGTGGATCGAACTTCCGACCACCAAACGCATGTGTGCATGCGCCATCATGCACGCAAATAAGATAAGATAAGATAAGCCTTTATTAGTCCCACAATGGGGAAATTCCAGGATTGCAGCAGCACAGGGATAGCAACACTCAGAGCAACAATCAGAAGGCAAGAAAAAACAACATCTAGTAAACATATGTCCATATTACTATAAATGTATATATATAGACACACAGTGCAGAGCATTATGGTTGGTTGGTGAATGTGCAGCAGAAAGTCTAAGCTCTCTCTCCGCAGATGCGGCGGGCCAGCTGGAAGTCTTTGGGCATGATGGTGACCCCCTTAGCGAAGAAGAGACCACCAGGTGGGCCTCGCTGGTCTCCTGCAGAGCCATGACGGCGAAGCTCAGGAAACGCAGGACGGTCTTGAAGTCCTGAGCGATCTCCCTCACCAGGCGCTGGACGGGCAGCTTACGGATGAGCAGCTCCGTGGATTTCTGGCAGCGACGGATCTCTCTCAGAGCCACGGGCCTGTGACGGCGAGGCCTCTTCACTCTGCCGGTGGCCGGAGCGCCCCTCCGAGCAGCCCTGGTGGCTAGCTGTCTCCTGGGGGGCTTCTTCCTCCAGTAGATTTTACGGGCGGTCTGCTTGGTTCTTGCCATCGCTCTTTATTATTCTGTCTTATATTTCTTGCACGCCGCCTAAACTCCAGCCCGGCACCCGCGTCGTTTTTCGCTACAGCTCCCGGTATGTCGAGTTTCCCATTAGCACCGGGCGGCGGCCAAGTGCTAGCTAGCACTAGCTCCTCCCCGCTGTAACGTCTCCCGCTGCAAACCGTGGCTCCGTCCGCCGACCCGGGAGACCCCCGGGGCGATCCGTGCGTCCGTGATATATATATAGAGTGAAAGGTGTAGAAGGAAGATAAAAAAAAGGCTATTGCAACAGGCAGCCTACTCGTGTGGCGCCACCGGTCCGGCGGAACCAGACCGGTGGCGCCGGATGCTGTTTCATATCGCTCTAGACCGGAACTACTACATGCAAAGCAAATCAGCGTTGGCAACTTGGCCAACTTTCTCGCTAAATCTGGCGACTTTCCAACTCCTCTCAGCAGTTTTCTTTCTCAAAAGCGACTAGCGACTAATCTGGAGACTTTTGCTGGTGTTATTGGTGAGTTTTCTGATGTTTTGGAGACTCTGACATGAAAGCACATTATCACTCTGCAGTTACTGTCCTCACAGAGCAGCGGGTGCTGCCGTGAGCTGCTCCCCCGCCACAAAGCACTCTCAGCCGGCCAGGTTCACAGTAGCCTCCCGCAGCACTGCCGCTAGCTTTCTTAGTTTACCATTATAAATAAACCAACTGCTTTACCGTAGTGCTTGTTTCAACAATGCTTATGTAACTATTAAAAACGCTAATAAAATATAATTATATACACAGATAAATTAATGTTTTAATCGCGAGACTCGCTAGCAAAATGGCGGGCATAACGTTAACTAGCATTCGCCCTTTTCACATTCCCCACAATGCAATGCGCAACCAGCAACATCCGGTAGTTTGTTTACACTGGCTCACATGCATACACGTCGAAATAAAGCCACAAATCAGGGTTCCAGATGCGTAGTACCTTTCTGTAGTAATCGCCAGGGTACAGACAAGGAACAGGGCATAAGAAGATCATAGTATAGGTTTCCCAGCGGTGAAAAAACGCAGATCTTCGGCGAATTTGGGAGAGCAAAATCTGGCGATTACAGTGATCCCTCACTTATCGCGGTTAATGGGTTCCAGAACCGACCGCGAAAAGTGAAAAACCGCGAGGTAGCGTCACCCCTAATGACGTCACCCATAAATAATACGTACGTTCATTCTCTCACTCTCTCTCATATGATACGTGTGTGTGTGTGTGTGAGTGTACATACATACTTAGATGTAAATAAAGTGTACATAAATATGTTTTTAGAACTCTTTTATTCTTATAACAAGATACGTAACTCAAGATGAGAGCTTTACTGCTCCTCAGGTGATGCCTCATCGTCAGGTGCTAGAGGCGCAGGATCATCGAGGGCAGCTTCCGATAGAGCTGGAGAAGCTGCAGGAGGCGGCGTAGTGGCTCAACGGGAAGACTATTTCGCACAAAATGGCACAAGAGAACAGCAAAAAGTTCCACGCGGCGAGACTAAGCAAAACGAGCGATAAAAAGCAATGAATGCGGTCTTCCTTTGTTGCATGGGCGCTCGGCAGGGAGAGAAGGTGGGTGAAACGTCTCGGCCAATCAGCTTGCGGGGTGAAACGTCTCGGCCAATCAGCTTGCGAGATTTCCGAGCCGAGCCAACACGAGAACAGTGAACAGAGAGTTGTGCGGTTCTCCGTGTTGATACCTGATGGTCTAATGTAGTCTCCCTGCCTTTTGCTAGCGCCCGCCCATTATTTCTCAATTTTGAATTTTTGATGAATATTTTTGAAAAATCCGCGATGCACTGAGGGCGCGAAAGGTGAAGCGTGAAGTAGCGAGGGATCACTGTACTACAGAAAGGTACTACGCATCTGGAACCCTGATTTGTGGCTTTATTTCGACGTATCTTGAACTCTGTCTCTGTGTATGCATGTGAGCCAGTGTAAACAAACTACCGGATGTTGCCGGTTCAGGTTCAGGTTCAGGTTCAGGTTCAGGTTACTTTATTTGTACCCGTAGGTAGATTTGTTTTGCAGTTGGTGACATCCATATTTACAAGCCACAATTACATTCAACATAGACACAAACACAGGCACACATCTTACAAAATAGGTAAATATAAAATATGTACAATATAATTTTTATAGCTTGTTCAACTCTTTGACAGCAGCAGGGACAAAGCTGTTTTTGTAGCGCTGGGTTCTACTTTTTGGGACAGCAAACCTCCGTCTGGAGGGAAGAAGCTGAAAGTTGCAGTGCAAAGGGTGGGAGTCATCATTTAAAATCGAGTCGGCCATCCTCTGTACTTGTCTGGTGTACAGGGATGTCAGGCTCAGCTGTGACTCACCAAGCAAACGACTGGACCATCTGACTACCTGATCCAAGGATTTCCTCTGTTTCAGTTTTATCTGACCAAACCATGACATTAAAGAAAAGGATAAAACAGATTCAATAAAAGCCCGATAGAACATAGTCATTATGGTTCGGTCAATTTGGAAGCGTGCAAGTTTCCTCAAACAATGCAAATTTTGCTGACCCTTTTTGCACACCCTTTCACAGTTCACCTCAAAGTTCAATCCACTATCAATAATCGTCCCAAGATATTTGTACGATTGTACACATTCGGTGGTCTGGCCTTTTAGTATGGTGACTTTGTGCCTGGGAGTTTTCCTCCTAAAGTCAATAATCATATCTTTCGTTTTTGTTGTATTCAGCTGCAGGTAGGAATCCTCACACCAGTGAACAAAGTCATCAACTACTGGGCCATGGCCACTCTCACCATCCTGGAGGAGACTGACAATGACTGAGTCATCAGCATACTTTATAATGTGTCTGTTGTCATGTCTGCTCCGACACATGTTTGTGTACAGGATGAAGAGTAGTGGTGACAACACACACCCCTGAGGAGAGCCAGTAGAAGAGCACTTTAGGTCAGACAATGTACCATTGACCCTTACTCTCTGCGTCCTGTTGGTTAAGAAATCCAGAATCCAACCCACCAGATTATTGCTTAAATCAAATTGTTGCAGGAGCCTTTCAACTAAAATATGAGGTTGGATTGTATTAAAGGCAGAAGAAAAGTCCACAAATAAAAGCCTGGCGTGTGTCCCATTAAAATCCAGATGTTTAAAAAGCATGTTAAACAGAGTGACAGTGGCATCCTCCACTCCTCTGTGAGGCCTATAGGCAAACTGCAGAGGATCCAATGCATGTTCAGTCTGCTTTAGGACCTCACATCTGACCAGTTTTTCAAAAATTTTCATTAAAATTGAAGTCAAAGCAACTGGTCTAAAGTCATTTACCGTTTTAGGACAGCTGGATTTTGGAACGGGAACAACCACGGCATCTTTCCAGATCTTAGGCACATGTTGTGTCTGTAAGGACTTATTGAAAATGTAGTGAAATATAGGACTCAGTTCATGTGCACAGGACTTTACCAGGCGTCCACATATATTATCAGGGCCCTGACTTTTGTTCACTTTTACAGCGCGGAACTCCCTTTCAACATCCTGCATCTCAATATTAAAGTGCTGATTGTCTTTGAGTTTCTGTTTCAAATCTTGGATTTCTGTGCTAAAATCAAAGGAGTCAAAACGACCATAAAAACAATTAAGAGCATTAGCCAGCTCTGTGTCTGAACTAAAACCATCTAAAAACACACGATTACTGCGCTCTGTGCTCTGAAGGCCTGCAATTTTTTTCATACTGGCCCAGGCCGAACCAAGTTTATTTGCTGCCATCTTGCTTTCCAATTCTGATTTATAATTCTGTTTTGCTCTTAAAATTTCGGCCTTTAGCTCCTTAGTGGCAACCTGTAGCGCAGAAACAGACCCCTGTTTAAAGGCAAGTGCTTTCCTCTGTAAGCAGGATTTAACTGATTTAGTAACCCATGGTTTGTTGTTGGGATATATTTTGACACGTTTACGTGGAACAAACTTATTTTGACAGTGAGCCATGTATGAGCATGTGAGCTCAGCCAGAGAGTCCAAGTCATCCCCGCAGGCCATTATGAACATCTTCCAGTCTGTACAGTCAAAGCATTCCTGGAGGCTGTGCTCTGAATCTTCTGTCCACACATCAATGTCTCTCATCTCCACCTTGCCTCTTCTGAGAGCAGTTTTATATGTGGGCAGCAAATGAACACAGTTGTGATCTGATGATCCTAAAGGAGGAAGGGGGAGTGATTTATAGGCCCTCTCTATGGATCCATAGCACAGGTCCAATGTCTTTTTTCGCCTGGTTGGGCAGGAGACATACTGATGAAAGTTTTTAAGTGTCTTCTTTAAAGAAACATGGTTAAAATCCCCAAGAATGAAGTTTGGCGCCTCTGGAGAAATTGACTGCAGCCGCTGGATCACATCAGAGATGGTGCTGGAGGCGGAGTCAGCGTCTGCCCTCGGATGAATGTACACAACTGTGATGAAAAGTTGGGGAAACTCTCGAGGCAAATAAAAGGGGCGAAGCGACACAGACAGCAGCTCCACATGGGGTGTACAGATGCGCTCTCTGACCGTGACAGATGTGCAGTACTGCTTATTAATTTACCCTTGGCCGGGGGATCGCGGGGATCATGAGATCGTGGGTTCGATTCCAGCCCCCGACCAACAGTGAGCTGTGTGGAGTTTGCATGTTCTCCCCGTGTTGCGTGGGTTTACTCCGGGATTTCTCCGGTTTCCTCCCGCATACCAAAAACATGTAGGTTTAGGGCGCTCGCGCACGCAGCGACCAGCAGCCAGTGGCTTGTCACCAGACTGCAAAACCAAGTCTACCTACGGGTACAAATAAGTAACAAAAAAAAAAAAAAAAAAATGCGGTTGCGCATTGCATTGTGGGGAATGTGAAAAGGGCGAATGCTAGCTAATGTTAATATATTATATGCATTGCTAATACAAGCAACATACTCCGGACTAAGTTGGCACGGCAATAATTCACAAAGTTAACATTTACTCAAACGATGACAGCCATATAATGGTATCTGAACGGAATAATATATAATATTAGCAAAAGGACTTACCAGTTAACTATTATTAGCTGGCATGCTAGTGATTGATAATGCTATCAAACTAAAACCTCCGGACTATAGTTTACACGACACGGCAATAATACACAAAGTTAGCATTTAGTCAGTTTGTCTCACACAGAGAATTCGCTGCCGTTCTGTGTCCCCGCTGCCACAAGACAAATGTTCATATAACCGCCACAAATGTTCAACCGCCAAGTTTGAACTAAAATCCCGTGAGAGCTCGCGCGAGATCACGTGAGACCAGCGCTGGTCTCGTGAGCTGCCTGCCACGCCCCCCTCCCTCCCACCCACCCCCACACCCCCCCACCACCAGCGCCATTGAAACAATGTCAAATTAAATGTAGGGCATTTCAACATTGAAAAATCATCATCTATACGACATTGATTCAACAACAGTCTTTCAAACGTTGAAATGGTAACTGTAATTAAACATTGTATCAACATAGATTTTTCAACCTCAACCAAAAATAACCAATCTGACCAAAATCCAACATTGAATTAATGCCTTTTGCTATCTGGGCAGTGACATTATGCAAATTAGATGCATAAATTTATTCCTATCTGAAACTTTGGATAATATTCTACATCTTTTTAATTGACAGTAAGCCATTATCTCATGCAACTTTTAAGTTATAGCCTTGGAAATCTGAACTATTTTATAAACAAATTATTTTTTACCACTCTTGACCACTGGAGGGGGGGGGGGGGGCTTGAGTTGCCTTGCATTTCCCCAGGCGCAACATGGCACCTAGGGCAGTTAAAGGGTTAAATGTGCGTGCTGAGTTTGTGTTCGCTGTGCTTTCCTTAGTGTCTTTTGGCATTTAACACACGCTTCTGCCTGCTGGTTTTGCCTTGCCCTGTGAATTATTATTTCATGTGCAGTTTTGCTTGCTCCTGTTTTGCTTTTTGAACTTATTATTTAGACCCTCGAGTTGGCCAGAGCTTGGTCAGTTTTTGAATAAAGCCGTGAACTTTGAATCTCGCGTTTTGGGTCCAGTCTTCCATCCACCACCCTGAAAGTATTAGCTCCCTCTGTTTGGGATTTACTTCTCATATGTGTTCAGTCATGCTTATTGAGCTTAGCCGACCATACTGGGGTGGCGATGTTGTCACGCAATGATGGAAACTTCTTCAGCATAACCAAATTCAAGGCGCAAACCAAGGCAGAGAAGTTTATCGTTAGAGAGCTTCTATACACTGATGATGTAGCACTCTGTGCTTCAATTCCAGAACAATTACAGGAGATGTTGGAACGCTTTGCTGACTCGTGTAGTAAATTTGGTTTTGTGATTAGTCTGAAGAAAATGATTATGATGTCACTTTCAGTGGATGGTCACACTTTCACCATAAAAGATACGCCAATGGAAGATTTTGAAAAATTTACTTATCTCGGCTCAACTATATCTCGCAACAACACTCTTGACACAGAACTCTCAATTTAGCTTGGAAAAGCTTCAACCATCTTTGTTCGGCTTACCAGTCGTGTATGGAACAAACACCTCTCTGTGTGTACCAAAACCAGAGTATACAAAGCATGCATACTAAGCATTCTTCTATATGGAGCAGAAAGCTGACCTACATACTGCCATCAAGAGTCCCGAATTAATGCCTTCCACACAAGGAGTCTGGGGTTCATACTCAGAAAGATATGGTGCGATAAGATATCAAATGAAGAGCTTAGTGAAGAGCTAATTACTCGCTCAGAACCTGTTTCATCGAGACTGAAGTTCACCAGACTTAGATGGGCCGGTCATGTGAAGAGAGTGGCAAATAATCGGACCACTTGCCAGATGCTGCATGGAGTACTGGAAAAAGGCATGTGCCCTACTGGAAGGCCAAGGCTAAGATATAAAGATGTACTAAAAAGAGACTTAAAGGATTTCGGCATCAGACCAACCTGGACCACTCTGACACAGGACCGAGCTGTATGGAAATCATTACTTCACCAGGGTCGTGATCTCAACAAGCAGAACTACCTTACAAAACTCAAGATAAAGCGCACAAGATCAGCCAACAGATGATTTGCTAAGCATTGTCATTTGACATACTATATACTATACTATACTATACTATACTATACTACAAGTGTAAGTTAAAACTTTAACATGCAACTTGAAAGCCATATATCAGCAACATCCAGAAATGCCGCTTGTTACTATTGGCCCAATAACATCAGATGGACTGATGCAAAGTGGAAAAGTGTGCTGTGCTCTGACGAGTCTACATTTCAAATTGTTTTTGGAAAGCATGGACGTTGTGTCTTCTGGGCTAAAGAGGAAAAGGACCATCCAGATTGTTAGCAGAGTTAAGTTCAAAAGCTAGCATCTGAGAAGGTGGGGATATGTTAGTGCTCATGGTATGGGTAACCTGCACATCTTTGAAGGCACCATTAATGCTGAATGGTTCATACAGGTTTGGGAGCAACATATGCTGCCATCCAAGCAACGACTTTTTCAGTGACATCCCTCCTTATAAGACAATGCCAAGCCACATTCTGCACGTGCTACAACAACATGGCTTCATTGTAAAAGAGTTCAGGTACTAGACTGGCCTGCCTGCAGTCCACACCTGTCTCCCATTGAAAATGTGTGGTGCATTATGACGTGCAATATACGACGACAAAGACCTTGGACTGTTGAATAACTGAAGTTGTATGTCAAGCAAGAATGGGAAAGAATTCCACCTACATAGCTTCAACAACTCATGTCCTCAGTTCCTAAACACTAACTGAGTGTTGTTAAAAGGAAAGGTGATGTAACACAGCGGTAAATATGACCCGTCCCAGCTTTTTGGAATGTGTTGCAGGCATCAAATTCAAAATGAGTGAATGTTTGCAAAAATCAATAAAGTTTATCAGGTGGAACATGAAATATCTTGTCTTTTTAGTGTATTCAGTTGAATATAGGTTGAAAAGAATTTTAAAAATTGCTGTATTTTGTTTTTGATTACGTTTTACACAATGTCCCAACATCATGGGAATTGGGGTTTGTACAGGAATTTTCTTATAAAGGGCTTCAGAAATTGCGGTACAAGCTTGGTTTGTATAGCTCCTTTTGTAACAATACAATAAACACATGAAAAACAAAAAAAACAAATGTTAAGACTCAGTAACAGTCTATTAAACCCATTGTGGTGGCACTGTGTGGGGGGCTCTCCACCCAGAGTCAGGAGCCGAGGGGAAGATGGAACACAGGACTGAAAGAGGAAGTGGTACTGGGGGGTCTCAGACGTAACAGAAAGGACTAGTCGCCCCCCGAGGACTTCAGGAGACGCCAGAGCTGCTGGAGGAAGAGAGGTTGTGAGAAGCGGGACTGGCGTTATATGATGTTAATGTGCCACGCATGTCTTGTCCACTGACTGTATTGTTTTTGGCTTCCTCGTTCTCATGGGATGTTAATAAAGGTTTTAAAAAGAAGGGGCCCGAGACCCAGTTAGAGTTTTACTGTACTTGATGTTGGAAGAGGAATAAAGTTCATGTGCCATCCAGCTCGCTGCCTCATCTGCTTTCTTCTTCCACACCATATTATTTACTTTGAAGTCTAATGTTGCACAGCCTAAAATATTTTGACTTACAATGCAAATAAATCAAATACAAATGCAGCAGTATCAACAGCATAGACTTTGTAGATTCATTTACATTTAATTCTGCTGGTTTGGATAAGAAAATTATGTGCTAAAAGTCTAATCATTCAAATTTCCCTATACATCAGAATATTTTAGGATTACACTTTTTAATTACTTTGCATATGCAAATTATTATCGATTTCTTGAGGTGACTTGTGGATTTGCATGTACAGCGGTTCAGAGCTCATCCTTAGAGGCACATCCAACAAGCCTGTGAGTACACCTTCATCCATCCATCCATCTTCTACCGCTTTTCCAGAGGTCTGGGTCTCGGAGGCAGCAGTTCAAGCAGAGAAGCCCAGACTTCCCTCTCCCCAGCCACCTGCTCTAGCTCTTCAGAGAGGATACCAAGGCGTTCCCAGACCAGCTGGGAGACATAGTCTCTCCACTGAGTCCTGGGTCTGCCCGAAACCCCTCAAGTGGGAGGCGTCCAGGAGGCATCCTAATCAGATGTCCATACCACCTCAACGGACTCCTTTCAATGTGGAGGAGCAGCGGTTCTACTCTGAGCCTCTCCCGGATGACTGAGCTCCTCACCCTATCTCTGAGGGTGAGTCCAGCAATCCTATGGAGAAAGCTCATTTCAGCTGCTTGTATCCTCGATCTCGTTCTTTCAGTCATTACCCAAAACTCGTGACCATAGGTGAGAGTAGGAACGTAGATTGACTGGTAAATCGACAGCTTTGCCTTAGAACTCAGCTCTCTCTTCACTACAACAGACCGATACAACGGCCGCATCACTGCATATGCTGCTCCGATCTGTCTGTCAATCTCTCGCTCCATTTTCCCCTCACTCATGAATAAGACCCCAAGATACTTAAACTCCTCCACTTGGGGCAGGAGCCTGTCCCCAACCCAGAGAGGACAATCCACCTTTTTCCAGCTGAGGACCATGGACTCGGACTTTGAGGTGCTGATTCTCATCCCAGCTGCTTCACACTCAGCGGCAAATCGTCCCAGCAAGAGCTGTAGGTCATTGCTGGATGAAGCCAACAGGACAACATCATCTGCAAACAACAGAGATGAGATCCTGTGGTCACCAAGCATGACACCCTCCATTCCCTGGCTGCGCCTAGAAATCCTGTCCATAAAAATTATGAACAGGATCGGTGACAAAGGGCAGCCCGGGTGGAGTCCAACTCTTACTGGGAATGAGTCCGACCGAGTGTTGGCAATATGAACCAAACTCTCACAACGGTCGTACAGAGATCGAATAGCTTGTAACAACAAGCCCGGTACCCCATACTCCCGAAGCACCCCCCACAAAAAAACATAAGGGACGTGGTCAAATGTCTTCTCCAAGTCCTCAAAACACATGTAAACTGGTTGGGCAAACTCCCACAAACTCTCGAGAATTCTCGAGAGAGTAAAGAGCTGGTCCGATGTGCCACGGCCAGGACAAAAACCGCATTGCTCCTCCTGAATCCGAGGTTTGACCAACGGCCGGACTCTCCTCTCCAGTACTTTGGCATAGACCTTCCCAGGGAGGCTGAGGAGTGTGATCCCTCTAAAGTTGGAGCACACCCTCCGGTCCCCTTTTTTGAAGAGAGGAACCACCACTCTGGTTTGCCTTGCCAAAGGCACTGCTCCCGACCTCCACGCAATGTTGCAGAAGTGTGTCAACCATGACAGCCCTACAACATCCAGGACCTTGAGGTACTCAGGGTGAATCTCATCCACCCCCAGGGCCTGGCCACCAAGGAGATTTTTAACCACCTTGGCGACCTCAGCCCCTGTGATAGGCGAGTCATCCCCCTTTTCCACAAACCCTGCTTCCTCTGTGGAAGGCAATTCAGTGGGATTGAGGAGATCCTCGAAGTATTCCTTCCAGCACCCGACGATATCCCCTCATTACCCCTCATGGATCATCACCTTATCGTGATAGGGGGTTTGCGTGCCCCAGTGATCCCAGGAGCTATGTTGTCCAGGGCAATTTGCCTCTGATAGGGTCACCCAAGACAAACTGGTCCTGGGTGAAGGACCAGACTAAGAACGATCCAACAGACTCTCATGATAAATTCTAGATCAAGGATTCAGTGTACCCAGCCCGGTATGGGGTCACTGGGGCCCCACCCTGGAGCCAAAGTCTCCACCTTTGACCGCCACCTAATCCACATAGCACTGGACCCCCATGATCCCTCCTGCAGGTGGTGAGCCCACTGGAGGGCGGACCCATGTAACTCCTTCGGACTGAGCCTGGCCGGGTCCCATGGATGGAAACCCGGCCACCATACGCTAGCCATCAAGCCCCTCCCCCAGGCCTGGCTCCAGGGTGGGGCCCCGGTAACCCCATACCGGGCGGGGTACGCTGAATCCTTGATCTAGAATTTATCATGAGAGTCTGTTGGATCGTTCTTAGTCTGGCCCTTCACCCAGGACCAGTTTAACTTGGGTGACCCTATCAGAGGCAAATTGCCCTGGGCAACATAGCTCCTGGGATCACTGGGGCACACAAACCCCCCACCATGATAAGGTGACGATCCATGAGGGGGATCGTCATAAAAGGGGGGGATAAAACAATTGTACATTGTTTTAAATTTACAATATTTTTGTGATATATTGGCAAAAGTTTGTGATTTATTTATAACTGCTTTCATACCTTTTTCTTATAATTTTTTTTTGTTGTACATTTGCAACTTTTTTAAATTATAAATTTCCATGACTGTAATTTTCTTTTCTTGTAAATTGGCAATCTTGCAATTTATTTAGTCTCTTTGGTGTGCTTCTCAGAGTAAAATACACAATAGCCACATATGTCCTCTCATACAACACAATTAATACGTTGCAACAGTGATAAATAAAATATTTATTAAGCTGGAGCAAAAACTTCAAATCTGATAAAAAAAAAATATTTTTCTGTGTTTTCTGTAACTGTAAACTGATCATATTTCTTTGGCTGTAATTTGTCTTCAGTATCAAATCAACCAAAAATTCAAACAAGTAATGACATCAGAGAGCAACATTAAAGCCAATAATATGATATAGATATATAACAAACCTAACTTCTACTTGTTGTTTGTGGTGGCGCCTTACATGGCAGCAACCCCTCTGATACATGTGATAAACATTGTAGACAGGAGAAACATAATTTCGTTCTACTATACATGATTAGTTATTTGGACTGAATGACAACAGAGATGGCTTCTTCTTCTTCTTCTTCTTCTTCTTCTTCTTCTTCTTCTTCTTCTTCTTCTTCTTCTTCTTCTTCTTCTTCTTCTTCTTCTTCTTCTTCTTCTTCTTCTTCTTCTTCTTCTTCAGGAAAATCAGAAATGTCCTGCTGCATGGCCCTGAGTCTCCTTTTATTTGGCAAGTATATGGATTATATTTGTGTACTTCTGCAAATGAAATCTGTGTTTCCCTGCACTTGGTCCACTAGGTACTATAGCTCGGTACAATACCAAGCGTGCATGTCACTGAAGCAAAATCCCCACTTATCAGGCAGTGTGTGCATGATAACAGGGTGGGGTTCCCGCAGAGCAGCTGCACACAGCGATTCATTCCTTCTTCAGCAGACTAGGCACTAACAGCACATTTGCAGGAACATAAGCAGAAGTGAACGTAGCGAACATAAGCAGAAGCGAGGAAAAAGGGCTGGGATTCATGCTAGGCTAAAGGCTAACCCCTCCAGACCAGCAGTACCGTCTCTCCTTCTCTCTAATGTCCGCTCCCTCGACAACAAGCTGGAGGAGCTGCGTCTGCTGAGAGAAACCCGGAGAGAGTGGAGGGACTGCTGTGTGCTTGCGTTCACGGAGACATGGCTCCACGACAACATCCCTGATGAGGCCATTCAGCTGGAAGGGACGACAACGTTCCGGACAGACAGAAAAACTGCAAGCTCCGGTAAGAGCTGTGGGAGGCGGGGGGGCTAGATAGATAGATACATACTTTTTTTTTTTTTTGTTACTTATTTGTACCCGTAGGTAGACTTGGTTTGCAGTCTGGTGACAAGCCACTGGCTGCTGGTCGCTGCGTGCGCGAGCGCCCTAAACCTACATGTTTTTTGGTGTGCGGGAGGAAACCGGAGAAATCCCGGAGTAAACCCGCGCAACACGGGGAGAACATGCAAACTCCACACAGCTCACTGTTGGTCGGGGGCTGGGATCGAACCCATGATCTCATGATCCCCGCGGTCCCCCGGCCGAGGGTAAAACTGTTACACTTTATTTTGAACAAAAAAGTATAACAAAAACAAAACAAATGACAAATGCAATAACGTAACAGTATACAGTGTTCGAAAGGGAGAAGGAAGAAGTGAACACTTATTAATTCCAACTCCTCTTTTCCATAAATACAACCCATGTGAATTATATACAAATTACCATATTTAAGACCCCAAGTAAACAATTAACTGTATTTTGTACATATCAACATTAACACCCATTCATCCTAACATACATTGATGTCAATACATCAAAACCAGCCTCAAACAACACAGATATACACAGTGCTGTCACACCCACCATTCCATAGAGTCCCAGAGTGAGCGCAGTGAATTGTACATATAAATACTACCCTTCTAACATATATCCTTTCAGCAAATAATGTTTATACCTCTTTTTGAATTGATTTCTGTTTGTACATAGTTTCAGTTCCGGCTCCAGACTGTTCCACAAATCCACCCCACAGACAGATATGCACATACTTCTCTTGGTCGTTCATATCTTGGGTTTTGTAAAGTTTAAGTCTCCTCTCAAATTATAATCATTGTCTTTTTTTTTAAATATTTTTTGTATATTAGTTGGGAGTTGATTATTAATTACCCTGTGCATTACTTGTGCTGTCTTAAATTTAACTAAATCGATGAACTTTATGACATGTGACTTTAAAAACAACAAATTGGTATGGTCCCCCTTATGGATCGTCACCTTATCGTGGTGGGGGGTTTTGCGTGCCCCAGTGATCCCAGGAGCTATGTTGTCCGGGGTAATTTGCCTCTGATAGGGTCTCTCAAGACAAACTGGTCCTGGGTGAAGGGCCAGACTAAGAACGATCCAACAGACTCTCATGATAAATTGTATATCAAGGATTCAGTGTACCCCGCCCGGTATGGGGTTACCGGGGCCCCACTCTGGAGCCAGGCCTGGGGGAGGGGCTCGAAGGCTAGCGTCTGGTGGCCGGGTTTCCACCCATGGGACCCGGCCGGGCTCAGCCCGAAGGAGTTACATGGGTCCGCCCTCCAGTGGGATCACCACCTGCAGGAGGGATCATGGGGGTCCGGTGCTATGTGGATTAGGTGGCGGTCAAAGGCAGAGACCTTGGCGGACTGATCCCAAGCTTTCTAAACTGGCTTTTGGTACGTGGAATGTCACCTCTCTGGTGGGGAAGGAGCCTGAGCTGGTGTACGAGGTTGAGAGATACTGGCTAGATATAGTCGGCCTCACCTCAACACACAGCTCCGGTTCCGGAACCAGTCTCCTGGAGAGGGGCTGGAGCTTGGCCTTTTCTGGAGTTGCCCCGGGCGAGAGGCGACGAGCAGGGGTGGGTATTCTTGTATCGCCCCACCTTGCTGCCTCTATATTGGAGTTTTCCCCGGTGGACAAAAGGGTTGCATCCCTGCGCCTTCGGGTTGGGAAATGGGTCCTGACCATCATTTGTGCCTATGCACCAAATGATGTTTCAGAGTACCCACCCTTTTTGGAGTCTGTGACTGGGGTGCTGGAGGGTGCTCCACTTGGAGACTCCATTGTCCTACTGGGGGACTTCAATGCGCACGTGGGCAACGACAGTGAAACCTGGAGGGGGGTGATTGGGAAGAATGGCCTGCCCGATCTGAACCTGAGTGGTGTTCAGTTATTGGACTTCTGTGCTAACCACAGTCTGTCCATAACGAACACCATGTTCAAGCATAAGGGTGTCCATATGTGCACCTGGCACCAGGACACCCTAGGTCGCAGGTCAATGATCGATTTTGTTATTATATCATCAGACCTGCGACCGTATGTCTTGGACACCCGAGTAAAGAGAGGTGCAGAGCTGTCAACTGATCACCACCTGATGGTGAGTTGGATCCGATGGCAGGGGAGGAAGCCATTCAGACCTGGTAGACCCAAACATATAGTGAGGGTGTGCTGGGAGCGTCTGGCTGAGGCCCCTGTCCGGGAGGTCTTCAACTCCCACCTCCGGAAGAACTTCAACCACATTCCGAGGGAGTCTGGAGACATGGAGTCTGAATGGACCATGTTCTCCACCTCTGATGTTGAAGCGGCCGTCCAGAGGTGCGGCCGCAAGGTGGTCGGTGCATCTCGTGGTGGCAACCCCCGAACCAAGTGGTGGACACCAGTCGTGAGGGGGGCCATTAAGCTGAAGAAGGAGTCCTATCAAGCTTGGTTGGCTTGTGGGACTCCCGAAGCAGCTGAGGTGTACTGGCAGACCAAGCGGAGTGCAGCTCGGGTGGTTGCTGAAGCAAAAACCCGGGTATGGGAGGAGTTCGGTGAGGCTATGGAACAAGACTTTCGGTCGGCCTCAAAGAGATTCTGGCAAACTGTCCGGCGGCTCAGGAGGGGAAAGCAGCTCCCCGTCCACACTGTGTATGGTGCGGATGGGACACTGTTGACTTTGACTGGGAATATCGTCGGGCGGTGGAAGGAATACATTGAGGATCTCCTCAATCCCACTGATACGCCTTCCACAGAGGAAGCAGGGTTTGGGGACGAGGGGGATAACTTGCCTATCACAGGGGCTGAGGTCACCAAGGTGGTTAAAAATCTCCTTGGTGGCCAGGCCCCGGGGGTGGACGAAATTCGCCCTGAGTACCTCAAGGCCCTGGATGTTGTTGGGCTGTCATGGTTGACATGCCTCTGCAACATTGCGTGGAGGTCGGGGGCAGTGCCTTTGGCATGGCAAACCGGGGTGGTGGTTCCTCTCTTCAAAAAAGGGGACCGGAGGGTGTGCTCCAACTTTAGAGGGATCACACTCCTCAGCCTCCCTGGGAAGGTCTAGGCCAAGGTACTGGAGAGGAGAATCCGGCCGTTGGTCAAACCTCGGATTCAGGAGGAGCAATGTGGTTTTCGTCCTGGCCGTGGCACATCGGACCAGCTCTTTACCCTCTCGAGAATTCTTGAGGGTTCGTGGGAGTTTGCCCAACCAGTTTACATGTGTTTTGTGGACTTGGAGAAGGCATTTGACCGCGTCCCTCATGGATTTTTGTGGGGGGTGCTTCGAGAGTATGGGGTATCGGGCTTGTTGTTACGAGCTATTCGGTCTCTGTACGACCGCTGTGAGAGTTTGGTTCATATTGCCAACACTCGGTCGGAGTCATTCCCAGTGAGAGTTGGACTCCGCCATGGCTGCCCCCTGTCACCGATCCTGTTCATAATTTTTATTGACAGGATTTCTAGGCGCAGCCAGGGAATGGAGGGTGTCATGCTTGGTGACCACAGGATCTCATCTCTGTTGTTTGCGGATGATGTTGTCCTGTTGGCTTCATCCAGCAATGACCTACAACTCTTGCTGGGACGGTTTGCCGCTGAGTGTGAAGCGGCTGGGATGAGAATCAGCACCTCCAAGTCCGAGTCCATGGTCCTCAGCCGGAAAAAGGTGGATTTTCCTCTCCAGGTTGGGGACAGGCTCCTGCCCCAAGTGGAGGAGTTTAAGTATCTTGGGGGCTTGTTCACGAGTGAGGGGAAAATGGAGCGAGAGATTGACAGACGGATTGGAGCAGCATCTGCAGTGATGCGGACATTGTACCGGTCTGTTGTGGTGAAGAGGGAGCTTAGTTCTAAGGCAAAGCTGTCGATTTACCAGTCAATCTACGTTCCTACTCTCACCTATGGTCACGAGCTTTGGGTAATGACCGAAAGAACGAGATCGCGGATACAAGTGGCTGAAATGAACTTTCTCCGTAGGATTGCTGGACTCACCCTCAGAGATAGGGTGAGGAGCTCAGTCATCCGGGAGAGGCTCAGAGTAGAACCGCTGCTCGTCCACATTGAAAGGAGTCAGTTGAGGTGGTATGGGCATCAGATTAGGATGCCTCCTGGACGCCTCCCACTTGAGGTGTTTCAGGCACGTCCCACTGGGAGGAGACCCCAGGGCAGACCCAGGACTCGGTGGAGAGAATATGTCTCCCAGCTGGTCTGGGAACGCCTTGATATCCTCTCTGAAGAGCTGAAGCAGGTGGTTGGGGAGAGGGAAGTCTGGGCTTCTCTGCTTGAACTGCTGCCTCCGTGACCCGGACCTCCGGAAAAGCGGTAGAAGATGGATGGATGGATGGAAATTGGTATGGTCTCTATAGCCTACATTATTTATTATCCTTATAGCTCTTTTTTGTAATGTGCATATTGACTGTAGGTTGGTCTTGTAGGTGTTTCCCCAGACTTCTACACAGTAGTTAAGATAAGGTAGAAACAGTGAATTGTACAGTAAGTCCAATGATTTAGTGTCCAAGATGTGTCTTGTCTTCCCCAGTATCCCTATACATTTTGCCAACTTGGCCCGGATGTGACTAATGTGAGGTTTCCTGCAGATTTTATTGTCTTGCGTCACCCCCAGAAACTTATTTTCCTGTACTGTTTCTATTGTGGTATCATCTATCGTTACCATTATTTTATGATTTATTTTATAATTTCCAAACAACATAATCTTTGGGTTTTTATAGATTTAGAGATAATTTATTTTTGTTGAACCACTGCATTAACGTTTTCATTACAGTTGTGACCACCTCTAAAACCTGCTGCAAATTGTGGTTCCAAGGTTGTCATAGGCAGGAGCGACACTGGGGTTAAGCTCCCAGTGCTCATAAAATGCTCCTTACGGCGTGCGTCTCGAAAAGCCTCTGACAACTAAGTCCAACTCCTAGCCTGCCCGTGTGGTTTAGTCTCTAAGCCTGGCGGAACTGCTTTTACTAATACGAGAAGGGGCGAGGGCGGATCTCTGGCGCCTTTAAACCAGATGCTTCGGGTAGATGGTGGCTCGTCAACCTGGGAAGGTAGCCCATCTAGGGGAAGGTAAACCCTGATTTCAAACCTCCGCTGCCTTGCTGCACACCCGGTCACGGAAAAGGCTTCGGGAGTCAACCCTGAGGAAAAATCCGGAGTCGGAGCCCCTAAGGCAGTTCTCTGTTGTGCTCAACATCCTTCTGGCAGCTCCTGCGACGGCGCTGGTGCCAAACTGTAGCAGCCCTGCTGTTCCTTTGGATTCATCATTGACATGGAGAGGGGGGACATGCTGCATGGGCAACATTTTGTCCTCCATATCTTCCTGCCCAGGCTTGAATCCTACCAACGCCCAACGCTGGAAGGTAGAACACCGGATCACTGGAGAGGACACTCCAGCTTCGACTTTGGCGTAGACAAAACATGGGGAATGACAGTTACGGTTATAAGCCACCGCTCAATTGGCGTAGAGCGCGGTGCCAGGGGTTGTTCTCGACGGTGGGAGGGATAATTGGATCTCACTGGACAGCTAGCGCCCGCCTCAAGCTGGGCAGCCCCCCAGCCAATAAGGTGTTGTCCTGCCATAGCTTGCTTTCCTCATTGGGTGCATGGGGATGAGGAGAAGTCCAAACAGCAGGCTGAGAACATTGGCACCAGGCAAGACAATAAAACAAAAGAGACCAACTCTAAAACTGGGAACTTGGAACATCCGCACTATGATGACAGGACTCGCTGCTAACCTCAAGGACATCAACAACACCAGGAAGACTGCCATCATTAATAATGAGCTGAAGAGACTGGGAGTGGATATCGCCACTCTCCAGGAAACACGGTTGGCTGACGCAGGCACACTGAGAGAGAAGGACTACACGTTCTACTGGCAGGGAAAGAGCAATGACGAACACAGGGAACACGGAGTGGGCTTCGCAGTGAAGAACACCTTGCTGAAGATGGTGGAACTGGGAGGAAATGGCTCTGCACGACTCCTCACCCTCCGCCTCAACACCACTCAAGGCCCAGTCACCCTCGTCAGTGTGTATGCCCCAACACTGATAGCCACACCAGAGGCAGAAGATGAGTTCTACGAGAATCTCGCAACAACTGTCAGGATCATCCCCAACTCTGAACAACTCATTCTCCTTGGAGACTTCAATGCCAGAGTGGGTGCTGACCACGACTCCTGGCCCTCCTGTCTTGGACTATTTGGCATGGGCAGAATGAACGACAATGGACAGCGGCTGCTCGAGTTCTGCACATATCACGATCTGTGCATCACAAACTCGTTCTTCAAGACCAAGCCCCAACACAAGGTTTCCTGGCGACATCCGCGCTCAAAGCACTGGCACCAGCTGGACTTGATCCTGACCAGGCGCACCTCTACGCACGAGTCTACGCACGAGTTGTTCTCGTTCGTCTACAGAAGCTTGCCGAACGTGTCTACCCCGAGTCTCAGTGTGGCTTCCGCGCTGAGCGATCGACGGTAGACATGATATTCTCCATCCGCCAACTCCAGGAGGAATGCAGAGAACAGAACATGCCTCTGTACGTCGCCTTCATCGACCTCACCAAAGCGTTCGATCTGGTCAGCAGAGAGGGCCTTTTCAAGATCCTGCCAAAGATAGGATGCCCACCAAAGTTGCAAAGCCTCATCGAATCGTTTCACACCAACATGCAGGGGATAGTGCAGCACGACGGCAATGTCTCAGAGCCATTCAGCATATGCAGTGGAGTGAAACAGGGCTGTGTACTTGCGCCAACCCTCTTTGGGATTTTCTTTGCTATGCTCCTGAGGCATGCCTTCAGCACAGCAACAGAGGGAATCTACCTGCACACAAAATCTGATGGCAGGCTTTTCAACCTCGCCCGCCTGAAAGCTAGAACCAAAGTACGCGAGGCTCTAATCAGAGACATGCTGTTCGCAGATGATGCTGCAGTCGCAACCCACACACAGCAGGAGCTTCAGACCCTGATGGACCGCTTCTCCCAGGCATGCAAGGACTTCGGGCTTACCATCAGCCTGAAGAAGACTAACGTCTTGGCGCAAGGCACGGAAGCACAACCAACCATCACCATCAACGACTACGAGCTGGAGGTCGTGAATCACTTCACGTACTTGGGGTCCACGATCAGCAGCAACCTCTCCCTTGATACAGAGATCGACAAGAGGATTGGAAAATCAGCCTCCACGCTTGCTCGCCTCACCACACGAGTGTGGGAGAATCCCAAACTCTCTGTCAAGACGAAGATGGCAGTGTACAACACCTGCGTCATCAGCACACTGCTCTATGGGAGTGAGACGTGGACAACATACGCCCAGCAGGAAAAGAGACTGAACTCCTTCCACTTGCACTACATTTGCCACATCCTGGACATATCCTGGTAGAACAAAGTGCCCAAAACAGAAGATCTGTCCCGCACCGGCCTTCCCTCCATGTTCACTCTACTCAGGCAGTGCAGGCTCTGCTGGCTAGGCCACGTTCACCGTATGGAGGATGGCAGAATCCCCAAAGACGTCCTCTACGGAGAACTGGCGACTGGCAGGAGAGACGTTGGCCGCCCACAGCTGCGCTTTAGAGACGTCTGCAAGAGAGACATGAAGGCCCTGGAGATCAACACAGAGCGCTGGGAGGACCTTGCAACGGACCGCTCCAAATGGAGACGCACCCCGACCAGACAGCTCAAGGTGGGTGAAGAGAGAGTGACTGCTGCAGCAGATGAAAAAAAGACCCGCAGGAAGAACCGCCACAGCTCCAGCAGCACGGAGACCACCCACAAGTGCGACCTGTGTGACAGGGACTGCCATTTGCGCATCGGCCTGTTCAGCCACAGGCGGTGCTGTTCCAGCAGAGTAGACGTTTAGGATTCTCTTCCATGGTCATCATAGACCGACGGAGGCCGACAAACCATATTTTATCTAATCCTTCTCTTACTTTATTGCGCAGTAGCCTGGTGGAGCACCTACAATGTCATTGTACTGTACAACTGTACAGTGACAATAAAGCCTATTCTATTACTATTCTTCTATTCCATAATCAGACATGTAAGCTTTGCTAATATTGATATTGAATAAAATTGCTTTCTATGTCTGCACATTTAATGGAAGGCTTAAGCTGTACACTGAACAAAATAAATCACTTTTTTTGTATTTACAGATTTATCACAGCTGGATGATGAGGGAGAACCACCCAGACCTGTAGTGTCCAGCTCACCTTCACCAGCACCAAGCTTGCCCTCCTCCTGCTCTTCCTCGTCTTCTCATCACACCAGATTAGGTAATATATTTTCAGATCATGACCCATTCACACAAAGGAGGTAGTGAATTAAACCACTTATACACTTGAATTGAATGTTGTGATGCCACTAACAGCAAATGGTTGTTGAATAGAGACAGTCAGTCTTGGATTGATGATTCCTGCATTTTTCAGTGTGTGGTTATTTTCTTTTTCTTTCTTTTTTTTTTTTTTTTTACTTTTAAGCAGGGAAACAGAAGCGGGACACAAACATGGACCTCCTTCTTGACTACCTGGAGAGGTCAGATGAGAGACAGCAGGAGCAGAGCAGGAGGGATGAGCAGCTGACCTTCGCTTTGCTGCAAAGCATCTAGAAGATAGAGGACAGTACCGATACCCTTGTTAGACTGATGGGACTCGTTGTGTCTGTGCTTGAGGGACTACAAGCAAAGTAACTATCACAGCATTGATATTTTTGGCTGTGTGCACATAATATTTCATATGTAGCACAGTGTTTCCTCTGGCTGAAAGACCTTGGCGTGGTGGCAACATATTTTTCCGGGAAGGGGGCACAAAACACATATGTTTGAATATGTTCATTTTATACCATTTATTTATTTTTTGCACAGTAACTTTGCATATAATAATGCATCAGATTTATATAGCACTTAATCATAGACACTCAAAGACGCTTTTTACAGATACATTATTCATTCACTCCAAGCAGACAATGGTAGTGGCAAGCTACTACTGTAGCCACAGCTGCCCTGGGACAGGCTGATGGAAATGTGGCTGCCAATCCAGGCCAACGGCATCTCTGGCCACCACTGAACATTTATACACATTCATACCCAGTGTTATGGACACTGGAGGCAAGGTGGTTAAAGTGTCTTGCCCAGGGACACAACGGCAGGATATCTGGGAAGAGCGGGATTTGAACTGCCAATCATCCGGTTATTGGACGACCCCCACTACCTCCTGAGCCACTGCCATGCATATGGAACTTACAATTTGAAGTATTGTACAACCAAGACTTGAATGTTGGAATATTGGGACAGTTGGGGTCCCACCCAGACATCCTGTGTTTGGACTGTCTACTGGTGTCATTCTTCTCTCCTTCTTCTGCTCTCACCTCTCCTGGACCCTCTGCCTGAACACTTTCTTCTCCTTGGCTCCTCTCTTCTGTCTAATGTTACCGTCTCTGAGCTCTGTCTAATTCAGGTTCTCTCTCTGTCTGTGGTGGTATACAAGCAGGTTAGAAAATATCAAGTGCCATGTTTCCTTCTTGCCTTGAGAGAGAGCAGTCGCATTTTTCTTCCCTCCTCTCCTGCCTTCCTGATCTATTTCCAGCTTTTGCAATGTTGCGTTTTTGTCTGTGTTTAGTCGCTCTTCTTCTGCTGAATCTTAATCTAAACGGATAGTATGGATTTGGAAGCGGCTTAAATGTGCTATTGTCACTATTTTTCAACAAGAATTGGGCCAAGGGGGAGCCCAAGAATTGGAACCTACGAGGAGACTCATGGACATTGGAATTCATGCGTCTGTGGAAACATTATTGGTTATGATCTCAGGACTTCTATTTTTGGCTGTGGAGTTCCCTGATGCATCAGAAATTGAAGGAAGGTGAGAGAGCTGATCAAAGCGGACCCGGCAAGCTCCTTCATCAAATTCGACCAGTTGGGGAGGGCACGAGTAGCGGCAAACGGTGAACTGAATGACAGTGATTCAGTGAAGGAATACATCTGAAGCCCTGTGCTCTCCATGGAAAAACAGTTTAAGCCTGCACATATAATGGAAGCACAGAATTACACGGGTGAGGACAAATTCTATTCTCTGAGTGCACTGTGCTGATTTGATTTGATTTGACCTTGTTTGCCCCGTGTTTATATTCCTCCTGACTGAGATAAGCGGAAGGACCGGCTCTTATGTCTACCCAAACAATCAACAATCAGTTGTTGTCGTCAGCGGATTGGACCCTCAAGGACAATACCCATGTGCCTTCTGCAAGCAAGGGAGAGAGCAAGAGAGATAGACTCTGGACTCTGGACTTGTTTATAAGTCACATGATTATAACATCTATCCACTGCCAGGAGGCGCCCTCTGCTGCTCACTAACAACTGTTAAATTTACACTACACAATGCATACAACATTACATGCATACAATACACTGCCTCTCAACTTTTGTGTGTGATCTCCTGCTAAATGTCTGCTAAATGTGCATTGAGGGTTTTTTTTTGCCTGCAATCAAAATTTCGCTCACTTGCCGAGCGTCATTCTGATAAAACATTTTTTTTTCTCTCGCCTACTGTGTCATATCTATTTTCTTTTTCTTTTTTTTCCTTTCTTCTTCCTCCTTCTTCTTCCTCCTTCCTCCTTCTTCTTCTTTATGACTGGCACCTAGCGGCTGCCCCGGCCTTGGATGCGCTCTGCAGAGTGTGCCCAAATGCCAAGTCACGTTTCGTTACCTTGTATTCATACATGTGTAATGACAATAAAGTTGAATCTCAATCTCTCAATCTCAAAATAAAGGAGACAACCAAAAATTTCTAGTTAAGAGTACAAAGAGCACCCACTTAAAACTTGAGTAATGACTTCAGTCTTGAAAGTTTGAGGTTTCTCTCCAAAATTTATCACAATTTTCTGATAGTTTTCTACCTTTCTCTGTAAATTTATCTAAATTTGAAACCATTTTCCTCAAATTTGTAATTTAATCTCGTAGAAAAGCGCTATATAAGTGCAGGTTAGTTAGTTAGTTAGTTAGTTAGTAAAACTGACTTTTCTTGTACATTTGAAACTTTATTATAAATTTGTGGATTATTTTATGGCTTATTTTTGTCTGTTTTTTTTAAAAAATAAAATTACTGTTTTTGAAATAAATTTGAAACAGACTGTAAATTTTTTTTTCTTTTTCCTTATAATAATAATACATCAGATCTATATAGCGCTTTATCATAGACACTCAAAGACGCTTTACAAGTAGATACATTATTCATTCACTCCAGACAGACAACGGTAGTGGCAAGCTACTACTGTAGCTACAGCTGCCCTGGGGCAGGCTGTCGGAAACGTGGCTGCCAATCCGCGCCAACGGCCTCTCTGGCCACCACCAAACATTTATACCCTGTGTTATGGACACAGGAGGCAAGGTGAGTAAAGTGTCTTGCCCAGGGACACAACGGCAGGATATCTGGGGAGAGTGAGATTCGAACCGCCAACCATCCGGTTACTGGACAACCTGCTCTACCTCCTGAGTCACTGCCGTCCCATGGTGTCCCATGCCGTCCCTTATAACAATTTATATTTTTGACCATAACTTTGCAGTCAGAACAGAACAATAATTTAACTCTCATTACAAAGAAAAAATATTAATAAAATTGTATTTAATGACTTCAATTAACTTAAATGACCAAGGATGCCATTATTTCTGTTATAATTTTTCTATATATTTATATATTTTTTTTAGAAATCTCCTCACGGCCAAGAAAAACCTCCCTTATTTTGAAGTCCAAATGTTGGCACGTTCAGTTTGTCTGAAGGCTGCTGACAGATTAAAGTCACTGGCTTTGTGAATTTTGGTCATTGTGGCGGGTTGACTCAACCACCCCACAACACACAGGACAGTCAGCTCTTTTCTCTTGGTTTTCCCCGCCGCACTACTGAGATGTAATGTGCCATTCATGTATTGTGATGCAATGTGCCCTGCATGTATCGTGATGTAATGTGCTATCCATGTATAGTGTTCATGCGTCCTGTCCTTGCTGTGACCTAGAGACAGTTCAATATGTAGATGTGCCTTGTAACCTCTTTGTTCCGCAAGCTGGAGCAGAGGCTGCATCTGCCTATTGTTATGTAGGTCTTACAAATGCAAATGTCTCATGCCTGTTCTGCAGTCCCTTTTATCAGACCAACTGCTGTGAATTTGCTTTGATGTATTGTTTGAGTTGGGTACAAATACTGCACAGGTTCTGTAACTCATCCTCTCTCTCAATTCCACTTCTGCATCTGCTGCTGCTAGACACGCACTTGTGTCTCTGAGAGCCTGAGGATCCCGCTCCAGCCTGCACACACTTGGGCTAGAGCGGGGATCCTGTGATGGCGGTGTGATTTAATAAACTCTACTTAAAACCTTCAACAACGCCGCTTTATTTCATGCCGCCGCAGTCATCTTAACTTGCCAGGTACATAATTAGGAACATAACTTAATATTGTAGTGGCTGGTGAAATATATTCTCTGCAATTCAGTAGTCCCCCTTGCCTTTCCCTTCATATGAAGCCGGCTGCATTTGAATTCTAACCACATCTCTTAGCTAAGCGACTCTTCCGTTATTGCTCCCGTTTTCAGCGGGTTAAAACCATGATAAATGCTAGTGCTTACAAACCTCTTATGATTTTTTTTTCCGCGTTTAAAGTACTTTAATAAACTCATGTTTCTGTCGGAGAGTAAAGCCTTTTTCATGCTGCATTTCCCCTCTAGTCTGCCTTTTTCCACGTATGCTTTGGACGAGCCCGGCATGCATGTGGCGCTGTACATGCTCACTTTTTTCATCTACCCAGCCAAGCGGTTGACGCATGCACACAACCATCATTTGTAGTTTCACTCCCACCTGATAGGTAGCGCCAAGGCGCTGATGCGCCAGTATTTTCACTAACGAAGAAACAGAATAAGTGAGTGTCGGCCCAGGACGTCAAAAGTGTCTTGGCCGTGCAGAAGTTGCATGTGGATCCGCCATGGTGAGGGACTTTCCCGGTAAACCTGGCGGTGATCCGCGGCAGCTGTGAAAAAAAAAAAAAAAAATTAAGTCTCTGACTCCTCCTGCGGCTCAGTCCTGCGAGGATGTGGAGAAGGCAAACAGCCAATTTCCCGAGGATGCGTAGCGGCTGTGAAAAAACTGAAGCTGTGTGAGGCACTTGGCAGTTTTGCTTTAGGTGTGGAAGCAGCCCTAAAGGCATCGGGGGAAGCAATCGGCTAAATTCCCGTTGTGTGCAGCGGCTGAGAGACAAACACATGTCCTGCGTGCGAAGATGCATGTCTGCTTTAGGTGCAGCAGCAGCCCTAAAGGTTCCCAGGATGGCGATCAGCCGTGTTCTCGGGGCATGTCCAGCTGCGGAGGCTGGTGTGTGAGTCTGTGGAGCCGGTTTGTCCCTGGTGTGTGGCGCACGCTGTGGCTACGATTAAGAATAAAACTGTTTTTGGATGGTAATACAGGTTTAGATAGATAGATAGATAGATAGATAGATAGATAGATAGATAGATAGATAGATGCACTTTATTGATCCCAAACTGGGAAATTACAGTGTAACAGCAGCACGACAGTAGACGACCAAACAACAGAAACACACACATGACAGACAAAGGGATTACCCATGGAAAGTAAAAACTAACACGACTTTAAAACCTATATACATCATAGCTTCATATATGATGACCCATATAAACACATCAATCATCCCACTGTACAAAGAAAGACTATCGGGAGCAGAGTGAAATGTGAAGTACCAGTTAGTCTGTAAGGTGCAGTGTGGCAGCATTATTATGACCAGAATGCAACATCATAGTGAGTTATTGTACAGTGAAATTGCATGTGGCAGGAAAGATTTCCTGTACCTGGCCGTTAAGACAGCGAAGCTGTAGTAGTGTACTGGAGAAAGTGCTTCACTGTCTGTCTAGTGTGTGGTGGAGGGGGTGATCAGGATTGTCCATGATGGATCACAGTTTATTTAGTGTTCTCTTCTCCACTACTGTCTCAAAGGTCTCCGGTCTGAGACCAATTACAGAGCAAGCCCTCTTGATAATCTTGTCAAGTCTGTTGGTATCTCTGGCCCTGATACTGCTACCCCAACAGACAGCAGCAAAGAAGATGGCGCTGGCAACAACGGTCTGATAGAAAAGCTCCAGCATCCTGCTGCACACGTTGAAGGATCTCAGCTTCCTCAGGGAGTAGAGTCTGCTCATCCCCTTCTTGTGCGCAGCATCGGTGTTGGATCTCCAGTCCAACCCGCTGCTGATCCTGACACCCAGATATTTGTAGTCCTCAACCACTTCCACATCCTCCCCCGTAATCTGCAGTGGCTGAGAAGGCATATTCGTCTTCCTAAAGTTAATCACCATCTCTCTGGTCTTGCTGACATTCAACCTCCGGTGATTTTGCTCCGTTCACTCCACAAATCTGTCTACCAGTTTCCTGTACTCCCCCTCCCCTCCTCCTCTTATACACCCCACAACAGCTGAGTCGTCAGAGAATTTCTGCAGGTGGCATGACTCTGTGTTGCACTGAAAGTCAGTGGTGTATAAGGTAAAGAGAAAAGAAGAAAGCACAGTCCTCTGTGGAGCTCCCGTATCACAAGCCACCACTCCAGACAAGACACTGCCCAGCCGGACAAACTGTGGTCTGCCTGTCAGGTAGTCAGTAATCCAGGAGATCACAAAGCTGTCAACCCCCATCACCCGCAGCTTCTCACCCAGCAGCAGTGGCTGAATGGTGTTAAAGGCACTGGAGAAATCAAAATAAATGATTCTCACAGTATCTCCTCCACCATCCAGGTGCAGATGTGCTCGTTGCAGCAGGTAGATGGCAGCATCTTCAACTCCTAAATGGGGCTGATATGCAAACTGCAGAGGGTCCAGCCACGTCTTCACCTGCGGCCTCAGGTGGGCTAAGACCAGTCTCTCCAGGACCTTCATCACATGAGATGTGAGGGCAACTGGTCGATAGTCGTTCAGGTCTGATGGAGATGACTTCTTGGGGACAGGAACCAGGCAGGATGTCTTCCACAGCACCGGTACTCTGTCCAGACTCAGGCTCAGGTTGTACAGGTGTTTCAGTACCAGAGCTAGTTGGTTGGCACAGGTCCTCAGGGTCCTGGAGGAGATGCCATCAGGGCCCGCCGCCTTCCGCTGACGGAGTCTCTCCAGCTGTTTCTCCACCTGGTCTGTAGTCACCGTGAAGTGAGGGAGGGTCCTGGTGTCCCCTGAGGAGGAGGAGGGGGGAGATGGAGAGGGGTTCTGCACAGGAGAGTGGATGGGGAGGAGTGTGTGGGGGTCTGGTTGTGTTGCTGGGGTGACAGACTGTGAGTTGAACCTATTAAAAAACAGATTCAGTTCCTCAGCTCTCTCCTGGCTCCCAGATGGCTGCCTGACTCTCCCCTTGCACCCAGTTATTTGCTTCATTCCCTCCCACACATCTTTAGTGGTGTTTTGCCTGAGTTTATCTTCCAACTTCCTCCTATAATTGTCCTTGCACCTCCTCAGCATCTCTCTGAGCTCATGCTGCATTCCCCTCAGCTTCTCCTTGTCTCCAACCCTAAAAGCTCTCTTCTTTTTGTTCAGAAGTGCTTTCAGGTCACTGGTGACCCATGGTCTGTTGTTGGAGAGGCAGTGTACAGTCTGAGGTGGCATGGTCATGTCTTCACAGAATCTAATGTATTCTGTGATGCAGTCAGTCATATTGTCTATGTTCCCCCCATGTGGTTCACAGAGTACGCTCCAGTCTGTCATCTTGAAGCAGTCCTGAAGTGCATCAACAGCCTCCTGTGTCCACCTCCTCACAGTCCGTGTATAAGCAGGCTGCCTTTGCACAAGGGGAACATACTTGGGTGTTAACATGACCATGCAGTGATCCGATTTGCCAATGGGGGTAGAGCTGTGGCACTATATGCATCACTGACAGTGGCATACAGTAAATCCAGTGTTTTGTTTTCTCTGGTGGGACAGTCAACAAACTGGTGAAAGTTGGTAATGTTTTTCCCACTGAGACATGATTAAAGTCACCTGTGATGGTCATGAATACATCTGGGTGCTTCTCCAGTAATGTGGCCGCAGTGGAGCTGATGACATCACAGGCCACCGCTGCATCAGCTGACGGAGGGACGTAGACGATAATTACTAAGGCACACTTCTTTTCTCGTGGCATATAATAAGGTCTCATACTCACAGCCAGCAGTTCAATATCCGGGCTGCAGCACTTTTCCTTCACATAAATACGGTATGTCCAGGATGACACCACCGCTCATTAACAAGAAGTGTCAATCCTCCCCCCCTCTTTTTCCTGCTGCTTTTCATGTCTCTGTCCCCCCGTATAGTCTTGAAGCCAGGTACCGCTACGTTTACTTCCGGGATCTGTGAGTGTAACCACGTCTCTGTAAAACAGATACTACACTCACGATACTCCTTTTGCATCCTGACCAGCGCTGTAAGCTCATCTGTTTTATTTCCCAGCGATCGCACGTTCCCGGTGATGACCATCGGTACAGCCGGCTTATGCTTCCTCCTCCTCCTCTAATAATAATAAAAGCAGTGATCCCAAAGAGACAACAAACTTCTCATGTTGACAAGCTGTTGACAAGCTAGTGCTGCTACTTCTTCTTCTGTGGTGTTCTGCAGGGTTGCATAAAGGCGCTTCACACTACGTAATGACGTAGCCCTGATGTAATCCCCGACTAGCTCCATATCGGTGAAAACCAATTGGTTCTTATGAGGCACTACAGTTGAACTGGATAAGCACTGGCACAAACCCCAGAACTGAACTAGCACTGGTTCTTATTTTGGTGGAAATGAGGTAGAGGACCGACTCCAAAGAGGAGTGGTGCCGTAACAGTACAAAAAGGTCTACGTGGTATTTATGAAACCGTGTGTGTCTGGTCAATCTCAGTCAATCTGTTTGACTAAATGTTAACATTTTAAAGCATATTGTCATTCATCCATCCATTTTGGGTCGTGGGTGGGAGGTGGGGGCTGGAGCCTATCCCAGCATCTTTGGGCAAGAGGCAGGGTACACCCTGGACAGATCGTCAGTCCATCATAGGGCCAACACAGAGAGACAGACAACCATTCACTCTCACAGTCATGCCCAAGGACAATTTAGGATCCCCAGTTGATACCAATTAACCTAACTTGCATGTTTTTGGCACATGGGAGGAAACCGGAGAAAATCCCGGCGTAAACCCATGCAGACACGTTTTTTTTTCTACATTTTTTTTTTAACCCAAATGCAGCAGATCACCTCGACCAGGCACTTCTGTAAGTAAAGCTGTGTTGTTGTTTAGTTAAAGTATATCATCAGATCTCTCATCAAAATATAAGACAAGGCAAAGATATCTCCTGAAAGGTTGCACTGCTGAATTTAATTTGATATTATGAAATAATTCTTCCACATAGCAGGTTTATCTGCTGCATGGAATCTGCAAAGACTTGAAAATTTGGGCACTCCAGCTCAGAACTGATGTGAGATTTGAGTGCCCGGGATGATCACGTTCAGATTGATAAATACCAATTTGCCAGCTGAAATGATCATACAACCACTTTTCTGTCACACACACATTTGATAAATGAGGGCCACTGAACATTTTGTGGGAGGAAAAGATGTTTTTATTATACAATATGTCCTAGTATTCCAGTCCTAGCTTGATATGTTTCCCCCCTTGTCCTTTCAAGCAGCTAGGTAAGCAGAACAGAAATCTGCTTCCCTTATTGTGCCAAACAGATTTATTTTGCCAAAAGGAGTTTTATACAGCATATATCTATATGCTGTATATTATTTACAGACTCCTCTTGTAATAACATTTAATACTTTATTTAAATTGTTGTACCCATGATAGACCCGATGGGGATGGGGGTGGGGGGGGGACAAGAGAGAGGAACAAACAGAAAAAAACAATCAAACTAACACAAATGAAACAAACAGAAGACAAACTGTTTCTTTTTCTGAAAAGGTCTCATCATGAGTGTGGTATCAGCACCTGTAAAAGAACATATGTGTGTGTGCATGCACATGTACAGTGGGGCAAAAAAGTATTTAGTCAACCACCAATTGTGCAAGTTCTCCCACTTAAAAGATGAGAGAGGTCTCCAATTTTCATCATAGGTATACCTCAACTATGAGAGACAAAATGAGAAAAAAAAATCCAGAAAATCACATTGAAGGATTTTTTTAATGAATTAATTGGTAAATTCCTCGGTAAAGTAAGTATTTGGTCAATAACATAAGTTCATCTCAATACTTTGTTATATATCCTTTGTTGGCAATGACAGAGGCCAAACGTTTTCTGTAAGTCTTCACAAGGTTTTTACACACTGTTGCTGGTATTTTGGCCCATTCCTCATGCAGATCTCCTCTAGAGCAGTGATGTTTTGGGGCTGTCACTGGGCAACACGGACTTTCAACTCCCTCCAAAGATTTTCTATGGGGTTGAGATCTGGAGACTGGCTAGGCCACTCCAGGATCTTGAAATGCTTCTTACGAAGCCACCCCTTCATTGCCCGGGTGGTGTGTTTGGGATCATTGTCATGCTGAAAGACCCAGCCACGTTTCATCTTCAATGCCCTTGCTGATGGAAGGAGGTTTTCATTCAAAATCTCACGATACATGGCCCCATTCATTCTTTCCTTTACATGGATCAGTCGTCCTGGTCCCTCTGCAGAAAAACAGCCCCAAAGCATGATGTTTCCACCCCCATGCTTCACAGTAGGTATGGTGTTCTTTCTCCTCCAAACACGACAAGTTGAGCTTTTACCAAAAAGTTCTATTTTGCTTTCATCTGACCATATGACATTCTCCCAGTCCTCTTCTGGATCATCCAAATGCTCTCTAGCAAACTTCAGACGGGCCTGGACATGTACTGGCTTAAGCAGGGGGACATGTCAGGCACTGCAGGATTTGAGTCCCTGGTGGCGTAGTGTGTTACTGATGGTAGCCTTTGTTACTTTGGTCCCAGCTCTCTGCAGGTCATTCACTAGGTCCCCCCGTGTGGTTCTGGGATTTTTGCTCACCGTTCTCGTGATCATTTTGACCCCACGGGGTGAAATTTTGCGTGGGGCCCCAGATCGAAGGAGATTATCAGTGGTCTTGTATGTCTTCCATTTTCTAATAATTGCTCCCACAGTTGATTTCTTCACACCAAGCTGCTTACCTGTTGCAGATTCAGTCTTCCCAGCCTGGTGTAGGTCTACAATTTTGTTTCTGGTGTCCTTTGACAGCTCTTTGGTCTTGGCCATAGTGGAGTTTGGAGTCTGACTGTTTGAGGTTGTGGAAAGATGTCTTTTATACTGATAACGAATTCAAACAGGTGCCATTAATACAGGTAACAAGTGGAGGACAGAGAAGCCTCTTAAAGAAGAAGTTACAGGTCTGTTAGAGCCAGAAATCTTGCTTGTTTGTATGTGAACAAATACTTATTTTACCGAGGAATTTACCAATTAATTCATTAAAAATCCTTCAATGTGATTTTCTGGATTTTTTTTCTCATTTTGTTTCTCATAGTTGAGGTATACCTATGATGAAAATTGGAGACCTCTCTCATCTTTTAAGTGGGAGAACTTGCACAATTGGTGGCTGACTAAATACTTTTTTGCCCCACTGTGTGAGAGCACACGCAAAGTGAGTGTGTACATGTGAGTGGTTTGCCAGGAAACATACAAAGAGGGTGGCAGGTCACAACAACCTCCCCTTCCCCCGCATGCCCGGAAACACCGAGCAAGCAAGTCAGCGCCAGCAATCCCCACAGCGCCACCAACCCCTACAAATACCCCAAAGCCAGCAAGCCCCAGGACAGCCATGCAACTGCCCCAGGAGCTTGATATTAAACATGTGCGTGGGTGTTTACTACCCACTTTTGTAGACATCACTAAGATCTTTAATAAAAGTTAACATATTTCTGCTATACTATATAGTGTGGGAGAGCAACTGGGCATGCGCTGGCATCTGTTAGCACTTTGTCGCGTCAGAGTGCTATTTTGTTGGCTTTTGTTTGTTTTTATTGATTTTATTGATTTCGTTTTTAATCTCTGCTGATACTAGTTTCTGTTTGGTGCTAGCTTGGTACTGCCTCACTGAAAAGCCCGATCAGATGCACGGGTGGTCGGACCCCCGGCTGGACTGTTTTTACCGGGCTAGGCTACCTGCTAACCTGTTTTTAGCCTTTTTAGCTGTTTTTAACTAACTTGTTTTTAGCTGTTTTAGCTGTTTTTGGCTGGCTGCTGGCTATCCATCTCATCACCTGGAACGCCATGGCTCCATCCCCGATGTGTATCCGTTGTGTGTCCCTTCTTAGTAAAGTTTCTGAGCTGGAAGTGAGACTCGCCAACCTCTACAAGATTTGGGAGGCTGAGGAACATCTTGACACCATTATACTCGGGTGAGCAACGGCTCCAGCAACCAATTCGCAGTTGGCAGAGATGGCTACCTACCTGGGGGAGGTCAGCGCTTCTCCATCCACTTCCACTCCTGCTCTGGTTCCGGCTTCTTCCGATGTCCAGGATCACAGCAACTGACACTGGCTTCATCTCGGGGATAAACCCAAAATCCCGGTCGGTACTTCTCACACTCAATGCGCACCCTGGACCTTGGTTGGACTAGCTGGCAATCATCGTCGGTCTGCCATACAGGGTTGCACCTCTTCTCTTCCCCTGCTCCTGGATAATAGATTTGATATCCTTTCTCTGGAGGATTTTCCCCACCTGGACACCTGCCGTCCTCCCGTGGCTGCCCCTCCTCCTCCTTCCTTTCTTTCAGCGGCGGCTCAGGTCCACAAACCCCGGACTAAGACAACTCTAGGTGTGCCAAATTACACACCAGCTCCAAATAGAAGAGAGCACATCACCCCGCCTTCACAACAACAACACCCTCGACAAAGTTATTCTCCATGTCAGAATCCACCAGCAAAACCCCCCCAGATGACGCTGGTAATTGGTGACTCGTTTATGAGGAATGTCAGAAGCAGGTACTGTACCACTAGATTTTTTCCTGGGGCTAGAGTCTCTGACATTGAGGCCCTTATTGTCATAACTCTGGCTCTCACGAGCCAGGAAAGGAGATACGAGGGCGACCAGTGAGTTAGCGTAGTTTATTAACAAAGCACACACTACACTAAATAACGAACAGAAAAGTAAAGAGCCACGTGGGGCTAAAACACACACAGAACTAAGGGTAACATACCACCCAGGGAGAAAGGCTAGAGAGGCGGCGAGGGAAAAATACACGCCGAGTCGCAACACTTACTTTGGGTGAAGCGCCGAGGAAACGGCGGACTGAAGCTAGTCGTAGGAGCTAACAGTCGTGGGAAACACAAGGAACGTCTTCCCATAGCGAGGTCGCAGCGACGAGTAACTCTCGGCTGCTCGCTTAAATGGGGGAGATGATTGGGAATAGGAGACAGCTGTCCCAGCGCAGCTGAACTAGACAGCTGGCAATCAGCTGGGCGCTGTCAAAGAGCGGGCCATGGAAGACCCAGCACGGACTACCCCGGAGCAGGAGCGAAACTGGACAACCTGAACGCAGAGAAAAGATAGCGTTCAGGTCGTGACAGTACTCCTCCCCCGAGCCGCGCCTCCTGGAGCGGCCTAAACCCCCCCCCCCCCCCCCCCCCCCGAGGGAAGACCAGGGTAGGGCGGTGGGGGCCAGATCTGGGAGAAAGGGAGGGACCAGAAAAAGGAGGCAAGGAAGAAAAAAAAACCTAGATACAGTATAGGGTCAGATACCATAATAATCTTAAACCCACCCCCCAAAAAACCATCACCCCCTCCCCTGCAGAGGCCAGACGGTCTGTGCAGGTGACCACAGGAGGTGGGGAGAAACGACAAGAACCAAAATGCAGAAACATAGCGACACAGTCATGGAAAAAGTTCACAATAACTTAGGGTGAGGACAATAAAAAAAAACTCATGTCCCGAAGGCCAAAAACTACAAAACTCTGAACATATGGTTTAAATAGACTTACACAAGTAAACCCCGACCAAAACAGAATATACAAAGGATGCAAACCGGGCATAAGATCCAAAAATAGAGCCTGGAACTGCAAATTGGCATGAAGATAAAAATACAAAAGGAACAACTCCTCAAACACATATTAGCACAAAAGTGTCACTAAACAGTCTGGAGGAGGATATAAATACAGAAAAACAAGACTACTCGGAATGAGGCCAGGCAATGTGAAGCAAATGCTACTTAAGGGAGAAATTAGAATAGGATCATACTGGGATTATAAAATAAAGAAAATAGTCCAAGGAAATTTTAACTGGGATAACCCCACAATAAGGACTCTAGGGCAGAGAGTTCTTTGATGTCCTGAAAAGTATTAAATTAGGGAGGACAATCAAACGCAAGGCAACAAACAGTCAGTCAATTCTTCCAGGACGTCAGCAGGTGGAGCGGGGCAGGCGATGACAGCTTGTACGGCGGGCGGCCCGAACTCCACCAGGCCAGGAACCACAACACCAGTTCGGGTGGCCTACCCGAGTCCCAGGCTAGGAGACACAGTTTCTCCGGAGGCCAACCCAGATCACCGAACCAGCCAGATGGCTTCCCAGGCGGTCGTCCCGTGACCTCAGACCACGGAGAGCTGAGGGAGAAGTCTTGGTGCAGCTTCCTCCCTGAGGGAAAAGGCAGGAGGAAACTGACCCAGGTGAGAAAAACCCCCACAGTAGTAGGGGGAGAAGAGATGGAGGCCAGGGGCAAAGTTAGCCTGCCATCTAATGGCAACAAGGGTAGGGGGAAACTGGCCCGGGTGAGAGGAACCCCAACAGCGGCAGGAGGAGAAATGATGGAGGCAAGGGACGAAGTCAGCCTGACGTCAAGCGAACACAATCCTCCAGCTCCCACACTAACCGTTACCCGGACCGGCGCAGCACCCCCGGTGGACCCCGATCGGGCCGGCGAAACACTCCCGGTGGACTCCAGCTGGACCGGCGAAACACTCCCGGTGGACTCCAGCTGGACCGGCGAAACACTCCCGGTGGACTCCAGCTGGACCGAGACAGCACTCCCGGTGGACTCCAGCTGGACCGAGACAGCACTCCCGGTGGACTCCAGCTGGACCGAGACAGCACTCCCGGTGGCCCTGGGGAGAGGCTCAGAGGGACAAAAGGAACCGGGATCAGGATCACCGGCAGCGGCAGAGCCCGGCGGAACAGGCTCGAGCGCAGCAGACGGCTGCACCCGGCCCGCCCCCCCGAGAGACAGGCAATAATGCTCCAGAATAGAGAAGAGAAAAACAAAATAGAGCACTTGCCTGATCTTGGGTTCTACCGCCATCCAGGACTTCGATGCTCCGGGCTCAGTGTGCAGGACTCCGTCCTCCGGCTCCAACTCGACTGCGAATGGCTCCGCAGCCGGCATGATGGTTTCCACAGTCAAACGACCTCCAAATGCCGAAGACCGCGTCGACAGCCCACCTGGCGTGGAGGCAGGAGATCTGGACTCTGCTGGGCCGAACCATTCCTCCGTGAAGACCCGGGGACGCTTAATCATCGGCGCTGGCTCCAACAGGCAGTTCGGCCTTCTCCCCTGCCCATAACGTGGCTGCGGGGCTGGGGCAAAACCCTCCAGGGCCGCAGGCCGCCTCCTCCTCGCGCAGCGGTGTACACCTGGCACCGGGGCACACTCAAGGGGAAGAGACACAGAGGACGCAGGTTCATATTCAGTTTTTGCAGCGGGAGGAGAGAGCTCAGGGGACTGTGAACCCTGAACTCCTCCCCCAGGAATCAAACAAGGCAATTCACTCATAATGGGAGGAGAATGAAAGGACACTTGCCTGATTCCCGGAGGGCCGGTGGAACCCGCTACAAGGGACTCGAGTCTCTCTTCTCCCAACCGGATAGGAGTGGGGAACCCCCCGGACAGATGAGGCGGTGCTACCCGCACCGGATCGGGACCTGGAACACCTGGAGATGAATTTGCGCTTCTCCCAGCGGCCGGAGTGAATGACGAAGAGGGGGGTGAAACAGCTGAGGAGAGCTGGGGGCCCAAAGCTGACGGGACAGCGGGGAGAGCGGGCCCAGGAGCGGGAGCAGCTGATTCACTTCTTCGGCGAGACACGGGAGCAACAGCAGGCTGGGAGGCGGACTTCGTGTGGTTTCCTGGAGCGGGATCCAGACGGGACTCTCGCTGAGATGAGTGGGGAATTTGGGAGCGACGTCTTCTGAACGTGAGGTCGGGAAAACGCCGCTCCTGTGCGATGAGCGAAGCCAACAGGTCAGCGTATTCCGGATAATCGTTCAGCTCCGGGTTCTTCTCGACCAGCCTGACCGCCGCAATCTTCATGGCTACGGGGGGAACGGCGGCGGAAGAAGCGGCTGCCACTCGATCCGCAATGCGCATCGCTGTCATTCTCATCTTCTCCGGGGGAAACCCGGTTGACGTCACTCTATCCTGGGGATCACCCCTGGGTGAGGCGAACTCCTGGACTGGATCGGCGGCAGGAGCGGGATTCCGAAGCGAGGAGCAAAGGCGTCCTGTCCTCGGCTTCCTGCCGGAGTTCTCCTCCAGCCTACGGAGCCTCTCCCAGGCCACAGAGATGTCTGCCCTCCTCGCCTTAACCTCGGGGAGAAGGAAGTAGCGAGAAAAGCAGTTAAGCATACCCTCGGCGAGCTCCAGGCGCCAGCGTATCTCGCTGGGGGCATCGTAGAGGTCCGTGGTGAACAACGTTCCGTCCACAAGGTCCAGAGTCTCCGAGAGATCGTGGCCTGGGTGCCGCATGAGTCTCTTGGAAGGAGACATGATACTGGCTCGCCCGTACCCAGAGGAAGAGAAAAAAAGGCGTTGAGTCCTTACAGCCAACTCACGGTCGCGGCCGTCTCACTATGGCTGCGACCTACTGTCATAACTCTGGCTCTCACGAGCCAGGAAAGGAGATACGAGGGCGACCAGTGAGTTAGCGTAGTTTATTAACAAAGCACACACTACACTAAATAACGAACAGAAAAGTAAAGAGCCACGTGGGGCTAAAACACACACAGAACTAAGGGTAACATACCACCCAGGGAGAAAGGCTAGAGAGGCGGCGAGGGAAAAATACACGCCGAGTCGCAACACTTACTTTGGGTGAAGCGCCGAGGAAACGGCGGACTGAAGCTAGTCGTAGGAGCTAACAGTCGTGGGAAACACAAGGAACGTCTTCCCATAGCGAGGTCGCAGCGACGAGTAACTCTCGGCTGCTCGCTTAAATGGGGGAGATGATTGGGAATAGGAGACAGCTGTCCCAGCGCAGCTGAACTAGACAGCTGGCAATCAGCTGGGCGCTGTCAAAGAGCGGGCCATGGAAGACCCGGCACGGACTACCCCGGAGCAGGAGCGAAACTGGACAACCTGAACGCAGAGAAAAGATAGCGTTCAGGTCGTGACACTTATCCCTGACCTGTTAAATGAATTCCCCCATGTTCAAACTGTCATAGTACATGTTGGATGCAATAACATCCCAGATGAAATGTCGGAGATTTTAACGAGTGACTTCAGAAGCCTTCTGTCCACTCTTATGAACTGTGACAGACGTGCGTTTATCTCTGGGCCAATGGCACCTCTCAGACGAGGCTGCAATTATTTTAGCAGAACTCTTAGTCTTAATACTTGGCTGTGTTTTACTTGTCCTATTTTTAACATTGGTTTTATAGGCAATTTTAACTTGTTTTGGAACTGCCCATCACTTATGAGGCCTGATGGCATCCACCCAAATAGACTTGGTGCACGTGTTTTAAGAGACAATCTGTTCTATTCCGTTCAGTGTCTTTTGGTACATTGACTGAAACTTGGTGTGTTTACTCACTCTGAAGCTCCTGGGTCAGCCAATCAGTCCTTTTTTGGTTCTGTTTCAACTTCTCATATTAATCCCCTTAATCCATATAATTTGTACTGTTTGGATCAGCCTTCGATTTATAACCCTACAGAGATTGTGTCTGTCTCCCGTTACCCAAAATATTATAACGCAAGACAAATACAACACAACTTGATAAATACACATCTTTCTGCAGCTCCTCCTCATCCACCCCCCCAACTTTGCCCGTCTTCTCCCTTAGAGAACCTTTCTCTGTCCCCCCAAAGTTAATAAAAAAGTTAATGAAAATAGAATGCATAAACATCCCAAAGTGTTGGTAAAATTCAAATCAAACCTCAAGTCTCTAAATTTAATAATTTGGCCTCTGTTCCTCCCCAAAATTTTAAAATTAAATGTGGTTTATTAAATATTAGGTCTCTAACTCCCAAGTCTCTGCTAGTCCATGATCTATTAATCTATCATCAGATTGATTTATTATCCCTCACAGAGACTTGGCTTGGGCAAGGCGATTATGTTGTTTTGAATGAATCAACTGCCTCTGGTTTTTTAAACTATCATAACCCCAGAGGTTCTGGTGGTGGAGGTGGAGTGGCGGCAATTTTCCATTCTAAATTAGTAGTTAATGTCAAGCAAAAAATATGTTTTAATTCCTTTGAGGGCCTGGTCCTCAGTGTGGGGCATGTTGGCTATCTTGGCTTGAACCCAGTTCTCTTTGTCATAGTTTCCTCGGCCTACTCAGAGTTTCTATCCAAATTTGATGAATTTTTAGCTGATATAGTGCTGAAATCAGATAGAATAATTATTGTAGGGGACTTTAACATACATGTTGATGTAGAGAGTGACTGTCTTAATAAGGCATTCAGTTCAATTTTAGACTCAATAGGGTTTTCCCAGAAAGTAGAAAATTCTACCCATTATCTCCACCATACGTTGGACCTTGTTTTGACTTATGGTATGGATATAGAAAATCTGGTAGTGTCTCCTTATGATCCTGTACTGTCAGACCATTGTCTGTTAACCTTTGATTTCACTATTTCTGATTATTTGACTCCTAAAGAAAAATACTACTACAGTAGCTGTCTTTCAGATGATGTTGTAACCAAATTTTTGCAGATTGTCTCCTCTATACCATGGGTCAACACAACGGAAATAAAAGATGGAGAGCCTGTTCCTTTCATAATTGATTGCATAGTAGATATTGTTACAGCCTCTCTGCATCGGACTCTAGATTTAGTAGCCCCTTTAAAAAAGAAAAAGTCTAACCAGAGATTTCTAACCCCTTGGTTTAACTTAGAAACTCATAGCTTAAAACAGAAGACTCATCAATTGGAAAGGAAATGGCGTTCTACTAATTTAGAGGAATTCTATTTAGCGTGGAGAAATCATCTCTTAATTTATAAAGAATCTCTTAGAAAAGCTAGATCAAGTTATTATTCTGCATTAATAGAAGTGAATAAGAATAACCCCAGGTTTCTTTTCAACACTATAGCCAGGCTGACAAAGTGTCAAGACTCGGTCAATCTTCGCATCCCCCCTGAGCTTTCTAGTCAGGACTTTCTGAACTTTTTCAATCATAAAATTTTATCTATTAGAGATAAAATCAGTCAGATTCTTCTTACCGTAAACTTAAGTACATTAACTACTACAACTCCCTCAATTGATATCTGTTTAGATAAGTTTACTCCAATCAACCTCTTAGAGTTGGATAAAATAATCTCCTCATCTAAGCCTTCATCTTGCCTTTTGGACCCCATTCCTAACAGGTTATTTAAAATTATCTTCCCAATTATTGGTAGCCATATTCTTCATATAATTAATTCTTCTTTAACTCTGGGTTATGTACCACTGGCTTTTAAAACTGCTGTAATTAAACCCTTACTCAAAAAGCCGACGCTCGATCCAGGAGTTTTGGCTAACTATCGACCAATCTCTCCTCTGCCTTTCATTTCAAAAATCTTGGAAAGAGTTGTTGCTGCGCAATTGTTTGACCACTTGCAGGGAGTTGGTTTGTTTGAGGAGTTTCAATCTGGGTTCAGAGTTCATCACAGCACTGAAACTGCCTTAGTGAAGGTCACTAATGACCTACTTATCACATCTGATAATGGACTTGTTTCTGTTCTTGTCCTTTTAGATCTTAGTGCAGCCTTTGACACTATCGATCACGCCATTCTACTTGATAGATTAGAACACTATATTGGACTGAGCGGAAATCCGCTGCAGTGGTTTAGATCTTATTTGCCTGATAGATTTCAATTTGTTCACATCAATGATGAATTTTCTTCCAACTCTAAACTCAGTCACAGAGTGCCACAGGGATCTTTGTTAGGCCCTATTCTTTTTAGTTTATATATGATTCCATTAGGCAATATCATTAGAAAGCACTGTATACATTTTCACTGTTACGCAGACAACATACAACTATACCTGTCAATGAAGCCCGGTGATTGTAATCAATTAGCCAAGTTAGATGCCTGTCTTAAGGATATCAAAGCCTGGATGACTTGTAATTTTCTGCTATTAAACTCAGATAAGACTGAAGTCATTCTTGTTGGCCCACAACACCTTAGAAACTTCTTTCCAAATCATGCTCTTAATTTGGATGCTGCCACTCTCACTCTGAATAGTTCTGTGAGGAACCTTGGAGTTATTTTTGATCAAGATCTGTCCTTTAATTCATATATTAAATTTGTTTCTAAGACTGCCTTCTATCATCTGCGCAATATTGCCAAGATTAGGAGCATCTTTTCTCTGAATGATGCTGAGAAACTGATCCATGCCTTTGTCAGCTCTCGATTAGATTATTGTAACTCGTTATTATCAGGTTGTCCTACAATATCCTTAAAAAATCTTCAGTTGATCCAAAATGCTGCAGCAAGAGTTTTAACTGGCTCTAGAAAAAGAGATCATATCTCCCCGGTTCTGTCCTCCCTTCACTGGCTTCCCATAGAGTGTAGAATTAAGTTTAAAATCCTTCTTCTCACTTTCAAAGCTCTTAATAATCAGGCCCCCTTATATATAAAAGATCTGATATTACCTTACCATCCTAATAGAGCACTATGCTCCCAAAATGCTGGATTACTTGTAATGTCCAGAATCTCCAAAAGTACATTGGGAGGCAGAGCCTTCTGCTATTTTACAGGGTAGTTCCATTGAGAGGCAACCTCTCTTTTTCAAGGATGCCCTGTTCACACTCACACATGGAACCAATTACCACTCTGGGTCCGGGAGTCAGACTCTGTCTCTGTTTTTAAGAACAGGGTAAAATCCTTCCTTTTTAATATAGCCTACAATTAGGGAGGGATTTTGAGTCTCTTAACCCCGCTTCTGTTCTGCTGTTAATAGATCCATACTGCTGGGTGACCTCCAATAATGTACTTGACATCTCACTGTTATGTTATGTCTGTCCTCTTTATCCTCTCTATCCCCTCACCCCCAGCCAGTCGCAGCAGATGACTGCCCCTCCCTGAGCCTGGTTCTGTTAGAGGTTTCTTCCTGTTAAATGGGAGTTTTTCCTCTCCACCGTCGCTAAGTGCTTGCTCACAAGGGATCGTCAAATAATAAATAAATAAATAAATAAATAAATAAATAAATTAATTAATAATAATAATAATAATAATAATAATAATAATAATAATAATAATAATAAACAAATAATAAAATAACACATCAAAAGAGCAATGAAAAATAGGGGAGTGTCCATTATTTTTCATTGCTCTTTTGATGTGTTATTTTATTATTTGTGGGAATTCACTAATGTTATTTTTCTGATAAGTGACTATACCTGTGCACCAGACATACCACCTGTAGTATTTAGTAGGTTAATATGTGCATAAACAGAGTGATGCTCATAATGGCACTTTGAGCAGCTGAGAGGTCCTTTAGGATGCGGAAGGGCTTAAGCATCATTCAGGGAGTAGCCTGCAAGATGCAGCCACGTTGCGTTATGCTGGACTGATGTGCTTGTATCTCTGTGTTTTCAGATGAGCTAAAGTGATGAAACAAGCTATAAAAGTAGTGACAGAGGAGTATGAATGTGTGTGTAAATGGGAAACCTACTGTAGTTTCTAATTTAGATCAAAATAGGTCCTGTTGCAAGAAATAGTGCTTCACCATGTTAGCAGGAGAGAATGCCATACTTATCCGGTTATCACCGACTAATATGCAGTTTTATGTGTGTGTGTGTGTGTGTGCGTGCGTGCGTGCGTGCAACAGGTATTTTAGAGCAAATATGGTATATTTAAACACAGGTACTGTGTTTTGAGTTACTGGAAACATATTTTACAAGAACGGTTGTACTGTATTGATTGTGAATTAATGTGTAACTGCCTGCAGGAGGGCTTAAGCATTGTTCAGGAAGTTGCCTGCAAGATGCAGCCATGTTGTGTTATGCTGTACTGATGTGCTTGCATCTCTGTGTTTTCAATGATAAAGGGAAGTCAAGCTCGCCATTACTAAACTTCATGCACACCTGGAAGTCTTTTGTCCAAGTGTGCAACATATACTGTATAAAATATCTGGATATGCAGACAGAGCTTACCTTGGCTGTAATGAGCACCAGAGACTTGTCACGATGTTGCCTTAATTCTACAACAAAGCCAGCAAAGTACTTGTAGCCACTTAGACTTTTGCATACTTCCAGAGTTTCTGCTGTGTTAAGTGATTTTGAGTTAATTAAGTAATCAATCTCATGATAGAGCAGTTCCAGGATACCGCGAGCATCTTGACATGATGTAAACAAACGATTGACCTTGTGATAAGAATCACGTTTCAGGGGCCGTAACACTGTTCACGGATAATTTTTCAACATATCGAAGCTTGTGCAGTTGTCATATGGTGGCGCAGTGGTTAGCACTGCGGCAGCACAATTTACCCTTGGCCGGGGGATCGTGGGGATCGTGGGATCGATCCCAGCCCCCGACCAACAGTGATCTGTGTGGAGTTTGCATGTTCTCCCCGTGTATGCGTGGGTTTACCCCGGGATTTCTCCGGTTTCCTCCCACATGCCAAAAACATGCAGGTTAGGTTAATTGGAGACTCTAAAGTGGCCCTAGGTGTGAATGTGTGTGTGAATGGTTAAGGGATAGCGCCGTATCGTGGCTGCTTCATCCATCCAGGTGGTGGATGCCCTCAATTTCCCCTCTGGGGATCAATAAAGTACGGTATACTAAATCTAAAAAAATCTAAAAAAATATGATCCAACAAAGTCATACAACCCAATACAATACAATCAGTTCTTTTAAAGAAGACCTGCTGAAGCAAGACTGGACAAAAGTCTATGTATCAGATGTAAATGAAGCCTACGACACATTCATGAACGCTGTAACCACTCTTGATGAAAAAAATTGTCCATTAGTAAAGAAAAAGTTGAAACAGAAATTTGTCGACAAACCATGGTTAGCCAAATGATTACAAAAAGCGTGTAAAAAGAAAAATTCATTATATAAAGCTTTTCTAAAGAAAAGGACAAAAGAAGCAGAGCAGCGGTATAAAACATACAAAAATAAGTTATCTTCCATGGTCATCATAGACCGACGGAGGCCGACAACGATAATGAGATATAGTAAAAGAGACTATTACAGCAAAGAACTGAAGAAAAAGAGACAATATTAAAAATACATGGACAATACTTAACAATATTTTTGGAAATAAAAGCAGAAATACAAGCTACCTAACCAATCTTTCAAAAAAAAAAATGACTCAGAGTGTGAATGCAGTCTCACCTGCAGATGAATTTAATAAATTTTTTGTTAACATTGGTCCTAATTTGGCTCGAGAAATGCCCATTACAGCACCTACAGGTGATACAATAAGCAAAAACATTGCTATAAAAGACTCCATTTTCATAAAGAACACAGACGAGAGAGAGGTCATTGAAATTGTTAAATCGTTTAAAAGTAAAACATCTACGGATTGTGATGGTATTGACATGCTTTTAGTCAAAACTATCATTGAATGCTTAGTGAAGCCACTGACATATATCTGTAACCTGTCTCTCCAAACAGGTATATTTCACAGTGCAATGAAAATAGCTGAAGTAATTCCAATATACAAGATGGGTGACAGAGTGGAATTTTCAAACTATAGACCAATTTCACTACTGCCGCAATTTTCCAAGATACTTGAAAAAATATTTTGTGAGAGAATTGACAACTTCATATCCATCCATCCATCCATCCATCTTCTACCGCTTTTCCGGAGGTCCGGGTCACGGAGGCAGCAGTTCAAGCAGAGAAGCCCAGACTTCCCTCTCCCCAGCCACCTGCTCCAGCTCTTCAGAGGGGATACCAAGGCGTTCCCAGACCAGCTGGGAGACATAAGGCACTTTTCCACAAGTATCACCTTAGCTTTACTTACTTTTACTTTACTCAGTTTCTCGCTCTTTCCACAGTACCCTACACGCTTTAACCAATACAATTTTCGTGCCAGTTTAGGGGCAGGGGACAAGCGAGAAAAAGCGAGGTGTGATTTTTCGTCAATCGACTGCTAGCCGCTGATTGGTCAGCGCGTAACGTCACAGAGAGCGTCCGTTTTCAGTTTTCTGTTGAAGCTGCACGACCGCCATTTGTAATCGATCACGGAGTGAATATGATATTAATAGAGACAGCGTTGTAGGTTAGGTTTTGCGGAAATCTACACCGTGGTCCAACAAAGAGGTGCGGGGTTTTCTCTGCTTGCTGGCAGATCCACAGTCAGAAGAGTGATCCGGACCCTACAGATGACTGCACAGAATAGAACCGTACTACTGACAAGCTGAATACGAAGTTGAGAGAACCATCCATGGTGAGTGATTTGTAATATTGTGCATCTGTTTGCTTATTTATCCTGTTGGTGGTAAGCTCACTTTTGAGCCATACAGCCCCGTTCTGTGCTGGCTAACTTGTTGTAGCTAACGAATTTTGGCTAGTAGCTAGATAATACCAACTGTTGATTCGCGCTTGTTTTCTCCTAAATATTTGCTTGTGAGAGCAAAAGATGACATATATCAATTCTGGTTATAGTCCTGGTTTTTGTTTTGTATTGCACTTGGTGCTGCGCATTAAATTGTGTGCAATTTAATGCCGTTTTTTGCTGGCTAACTCGTTTTAGCTAACGAGTTTTGGCTAGTAGCTAGATAATACCCACTGTTGATTCACGCTTGTTTTCTCCTAAACATTTGCTTGTAAGAGCAATACGCTGAAATATATCAATCCTGGTTATAGTCCTGGTTTTTGTTTTGCATTAAATTGTGTGCAATTTAATGCTAGAATGTGTTTCCACATGCCAGGGTTAGCTTCCCTGTTTATAGTGGATACTGGTGACATCACAGGAGCCGAAATCTCAACAATATAAAAGGGCTTTTTCAAACCAGTGATTTATAAAGTCATTCATATAATTTTCTAAAGCGTCAGAAAGAGAAATCCATATATTATATCATTCATTACACAGACCATGATATATTTCAAGCATTTATTTATTTTAATTTGGGTGATTATGGCTTATAGCCCCTGAAAACCCCAAATTCCATTTGGCAAAAAATTAGAATATTACATAAACTTTAAAAAATAGTTTTTAAATAGAAATGTGGGCCGATGAGGTGTTGGTTAATATGGGCTGTAGCCATAATCATCAATATTAAAATAAACACTTTCAATATATCACTGTCCCTGTAATGAATCTATATATGGGTTTCACTTTCTGAAATGAGTGACAAAAATATTGATCTTTTTCATGATATTCTAATTTTTGAGATGTGCCTGTATAAGTGTTGAACTTGCTTGAAAAAACTAAACACCATCCATTTCTGTAGTTCGTCTAGGCAGGAGGGAATCAGCCGCTCAACAACGGACGTCGCCACTGTGGAAAGTACTGAAATCCTTTGCTTTTATAGGTAAGTGTCAAAACCAAATTAGCACAATTTCCACTTAATGTAAAAGGGACTGAACTGAGATTTATTTGATTGTGTGAGTATTAATTACAGAATAACTGAAAAAGACTGGCGCATCAACTGTAAAATAAACCACTTGTTAATGTATTTATTTGTCAGATCACTTGTGTGATCCTTTGAGTTATGTTCATAACTGTATCTTTTGGGGAATGGCAGTTGTTCAGTCATCAATATAGCTTAGTTTATATGTGTAGTTTATACTCTATCATCAATAAAGTCATGCAGTAACAGGACACATTACAAATATTGTAGTGCTTCCTTTTATATTTTAGCAATGCAAGTACAAAACACCACCCACACTTGAAGCCAGTGCAAGAAGAGACACTTTTACATTCCAGACAAACTTTTATTGATAAAAACTCCATATTTTGACTGAGCGACTCCATAATCTGTGATGCACACCTTCAGTTAAAGTACTAGATTCCATTTCAGTGAATGTATTAATTCATTCTGATTGCTGAGGCCACAGTAAAAGCAGATGATTTTAAATGCAACCCAGCCCTTGTAAAATCGACTTTACATCAGTGCAGCTACATGAAAATTGTGGTAAAATACAACAACGAAGTACTTTATTGTCACATTGGAATCGGAATCGCTGCTGTTTGGTTTTTCTTTTGAATTCTTGGATGGAATATGGGTGGGCAATATAAGCTGCATCTTCAGCCATCACCCATTTCAGATAACCTATGTTGAACTGTATAATCAGAGGAGTTATTGTTTGATTTGACCTTATTAAATTTTTTTCCCCCTTTGTTATATTACTGTATTTTCTTTAAATCTATCCGAAATAAAGATTCATTCATTCACATTCCACCACTGGCTTTTAGTAACAAGTGTATTTCCCAAATATGTTTTAAACTTCATTTATTTAACCTCCACACATTTCTGTCTTTTGTCTAGGCAAGAGGTAAACGATCGATCCACCCCAAACTGGACCTTGCGTCACTATTTACAGAGATGCAGGCCTAAGATCTGCTGATCTGAGACCAGTGTGAGCTGCACATCCCAGCTGCTGAGTGACCCAGTCTGACAGTTTGAGTTTTGCACATTCTGAATAATCTGGAATTTGCTGCTGATTGTAATAAACAATTTAGTGACTTATGTGTTTGCATCATGATTTCTATTTTTGTCTTTTAATACACTGGTGGGAAAAGAGTCAATAGTACAAACCATTAATGGGTGACCTTGAAAATAATGACTCATTTTTAAGACATTTATGTCACATGGTGGTAACCTTCACATATAAAAAGACATCTGCAAAAACTTCAGAGGTTTGTCAGTGCAATACTACATGAATGCATGTATAGTACATTGTTGATGCAGAGAATATACAGTATATTTCTACAGTATATGTATCGAGTAAATCAAGCATTTTCCATGTAACCTTGTGACTGCATTATTTTAATTGCTTTTAATGCTAGATCAAGTTTGTTTTGGCCTAAAATGCATCATAACTGTCAAATACATCTTATTATACCGAACTCAGTAATGTTTACTTTTGAATATACATTTTGTGGCTAATATAGTTATTAACCTGGCGATCGAGTTGTGTCAGCTGATCATTTTTTGCTATGACAACATCGCAGACTCAGTGCAGCTGAAGCAGGTACGTCCATGATGTCTCAACAGTCCAGGATTTTCACGCAGATCAGAGCAATTTTTTTTCCCACAATATTTTTATTAAACCTTTTTTTTTTTTTTACAAACAGCACACACAGTCAGACACTAACACAAAAGTAATTTAAAAACTAAATAAAATGACAAAAAAAGGTTAAAAAACAGAAACCATTAACAAAAACAAGTCAACAATGTTCCTCTGTTTAGGTAATCTATTACATTAGAATACATAATATACATTCACCAGCTTGGAATTTGCAAGGTCCACACATATCATTCACCTTCTTCAGAAGTTATGTTTACTTAATTTACATAATCAATGAAAGGTCTCCATATATTCTCAAACACATTTCCTTTGATTTCAGTATGTATGTTATTCTTTCTAGTGGAAACCAAAAGTGAGTTGGTTGTACTCATTTTTCTAAGGTGTTTTGACATGTAATTACCCATCCCTGAACACATATGCCTTATAAATATCAAGAGATGGGAAAATGATACTCAAATGACACTCAACATGCAAAATGGTGCTACAGTTGGATTGCCTTTCTTTAAAATTTTTAAAGTTATTTTGTAAGTAAAAGTGGGCTAGGATTAACTGGAAATATAACAAGTTTCCACATATAATTCCAAGGTCAATTGGCAATTCAATCAAACCAAAAAGGAGTTGTTCAGCTGCTGCATTTTTCTGCAGTCATTTTCTACGGTGTTTTAGCGTGTAATTTCCCATCCCTGAACACATATCCCTTAAAAAGAACTATCAATGGGAAAATGATACACAAAAACAAGAATTTTACTACAGTTGAATTGGCTTTTTTTAAAGTAATTTAAATTATTTTGTACGTAAAATAGGGCTATGATTAATTGGAAATATAACAAGTATTCACATATAAGTTCTTCATATAAGTTATAAGGAAGTTCTGCAACCACTGTGTGCTTGAGAAGCTGGGGACAACATTCTCCCACCACTGCGAGCTACGGTTTACTGCCCAGGTCCATGGTCTGCAGCGTTGATTTTGCAACAACGCAGCCAACTAGAACACACACACAGCATACATATTAATACTGATAACCTGGCGACATCAAAATGCTGTACACAACAATGACATGATGATAAAATGACAATAGAAAGCATTAAATTACCAAAAACTTTTTCCTCGTGTGCTTGATTTGCCTGATGTGCTGGGTAATTAAGCTCTCTGCTTCATATTCCCCAATGGCAACAACGAGTCTCTGGTACTGCTCCAACATGTGTTCTCTCAATGCACGTCGACTTCTCCTGTAAAACTCTCTTCTCCGCTTAAAAACATTCATTGTGTTCAAAAGCCAGAGAAGAACCAACGTGGAAATCCTCCGCTCGTAATCCGCCATTTTCTTTGTTGTGAAGACGTCGGTCGCCGGAGATGACGTCAGCAGAGTATGGGGCCGCCTCAATCCCGCCCACTACAGAGTTTACGCGGCTTTACAGGGTTGTATGGGTGAACAACCCAGGGAGAAAGAAGTAGTGGAGAATTGAAACAAGTAAAAAAGAACTGTGACTATGGAAAAGAGCCAATAGTCTCTCCACCAAGTCCTGGGTCTGCCCCGGGGTCTCCTCCCAGTGGGGCGTGCCTGAAACACCTCAAGTGGGAGGCGTCCAGGAGGCATCCTAATCAGATGCCCATACCACCTCAACTGACTCCTTTCAATGTGGAGGAGCAGCGGTTCTACTCTGAGTGTCATGTTGTGATCCTCGCGGATCACCAAGAGACGCCAAAGAGTTCACCAGTGAGTTTGGCAAAGATGTTAGTTTATTTTACAGACAAGACACAACAAGGCTATGAACCCCTCAGGGCAAACACACACAAAAACAAGACTTGGGCTCGTAGGGCTAACCCCCAGCCACTACGAGCTAGACTGTGACAAAGCTACACACACAAACCTGACATGAAAGTCTACGGCGCTCTCAAGCATGACGAGGCGTGGACCAAGACTTGGCAAAGAAAGTTTGACGATGCTCCTGACAAGAAAAGTCAGCTGATACTCCTGCGTCTTACTGTCGCTAGTGCCGGGTTTATAAAGGCGAAGCACTAACGACGGTAATGACAACCAGCTGACCAACCTTGACAGGCGGAAGCCCCACCAAGCACCTTTACAATAAGAGCCGGGTGAGGCCAGAATACAGCCCGCAGCTGTCAAGGCCGGCAGCGAGTAACACTTAGCCCGAGCGCGATCAGAACAGGCGCTCGGGTCATAACAGTACCCTCCCTCCACGGGCGGACTCAGAACGCCCCAAGGAACCACCCTGCCCCCCCCCCCCACTCCACCCAGGGTGGGAGGCTGGGGACAGGTGCGGAGGGAGAGAGACCAAACCAAGAACAAAACAGACAGAAAAAACATACAGGACAATGACAAGACTAACAAGAAAATGCACAAGGGAAAGAACAAAAACCAGAACTACAGGGTCAGAAAAATACAAGACTATGACGAAATACCAAATATTCAAATCAGATAAATAAAGCTCAGGAAAATAAGGCAACATTAGAACATAACACAATTTGCCAAAAAGTCTCAACTCTGTTACAGGGAGCACGGGATAAATACGAGAGAAAAAAAAAAGTTCTTGACCCAAAAGTTACAACCAGAAAAATAAAAGGACTTCTCACCTGTGTGAATTCTCATGAGTTTCCAAAAAAACTAAATACAAAAAACAGAGCATAACTCGCTCAAACCAGACTATACATACATCAAAGGCTACTGCAAGACATGAAACGCCAAATACAAAATACAACCAGGACGAAAAGAAAAAAAAAGCACAAACACTGACAGACAAACCCAGGGACCACTACCCCCCCGACAGTTTATATTGACCGGCAGAGACCAAGTACCACAGGAACAGAACAGGTGGTCTCCCCGCATCCAACAGCCGGCCGGTGGTCACAGGAGGCAGACCAGGCGGCTCACCAGAGTCCAAAACCCAGCACGTCCGCTCCTCCGGTGGTCGAACTAGGTTGCCCAAAGGCACACACAACAGGTCGGGTGGCCAAACCGAGGCGCCGAACCGGCGAAACAGTCCCTCCGGCGGCCGACCCGTGTCCCTCAGCCACCAGTCCAGGGCAACAACAACCCGCAGCGGCTTCCCTGACGAAGACAAAACTCGGGAGAGCTGGGACGAGCGAACAGGGACCCCCATGGCCCCTGGCGATGATGTATGGGGCGGTGACTCTGAGGGGGCAGATGAGCAGGGCGAGTCAGAAATCCACTCTGCGAAGAAGAGTCTGCAGCTCCTCCTCCACCTGTGGACCACGCTAGCGCTGCATCACCGCTGGACCCAGATTGGGTCCCAGCTGCACCCACGTTGGGCCCCGATTGGGCCAGAACCGCACCCGCGGTGGACCCCGATCGAGCCTCCGGTGCACCCTCGTTGGACCCCGTTTGGGTCGGATCCGCACCCGCGGTGGACCCCGATTGGGCCTCCGACGCACCCACGTCAGACCCCAATTGGGCCAGAACTGCCCCCGTGGTGGACCCCGATTGGGCCCCCGGTGCACCCACGTTGGACCCCGATTGGGCCGAAACTGCCCCTGCGGTGGACCCCGATTGGGCCTCTGGTGCAGCTCCGCTGACGAACTCCACCCCCGAACCTGGGACCTCCAACTCGGTGACACCGACCCGTTCCACGCCGGCGACAGTGAAACAAAGATCGAGAACAGGAAAACTGGGATCAGCATCACCGGTAGCAACGGAACCCAGCGAGACGAGCTCGGGCGCAGCAGACGGCTGCTCCTCACTCGCCTCCCCGAGAGGCAGGCAAAAATGCTCAACAACAGGGGACAGAGACAGAAGAGGGAGCACTTGCCTGCACTCGGGTTCCGTTGCCACCCAGGACTCCGACGATCCAGGTTCTGGGCGACTCTCGTCAGCAGACTCAGATTCAGCTGCATCGGGCTCCACAGCTGACAAGATGTTATCGGCAGCCTGAGGCTCCTCTCACGCCGATGACCCGTATGGCGTGGGGGCGGGAGACCCTCGACCCACTGGCTCGGACCGCTCCGGCGAGGAGACCCGGGGACGCTTCTCCGTCGGCTCAGGCTCCGGGCTGCAGACCGCTCTTCTCCTCCGACCGAGACGTGGCTGCAGGGCCGGATCCAGGCTTTCCAGCACTGCAGGGGCCCTCTTCATCCGACGACGCTGGCCTGGCGTCGCGGACCGCTCAGCGGGGAAGAACACAGAGGCAGCAGGTTTAGTTATTTCATCCACAGCAGGTGGAGGGAGCTCGGGGGGCTGCGAACCCCGAACTCCACCCCCAGGAGTCAGACAAGGCAGAACAAGGTCAAGGTGTAACAAATTATTGTGCACTTGCCTTTCTCCCAGGGCCGAGATGGTTCCTGCTGTAGGAGACGTTGTTCCTCCTTCTCCCCGCTGGATGGCTACAGAGGACCCCCTGGAAGGACGAAGCGGAGCCGCTCTTGGAGGTTCACTGACGGGATACGCCGGCAGCGCGTCCAGCCGGGGATTCTGCTGAGGGTTGCCCGCGCCGTTACGCCGACGTCGTCGTCAACCCCCAGACGGCGTGTACTCCTGGACCTGCTCCGGGACGGAAACGGGACACCAACGCGGGGAGCGAGGATGCCTCCTCCTCTGCTTCCTGCTCTCTTCCTCCTCCAGCCCACAAAGTAACTTGCGCTGGACAGCGAGTTCCTCCCACCTCGTTATCACCTCCGGGTGATCGTCATACTCGAGGGGGAGGTTGTCCAGAAACTCCTCAGCATAGTCCAAATGTCTATGAATGTCGCTGGGAGTGACACACAGCGTAGCGGTGAAGATCGTGCAGTCCACATTCTCAAGAACCTCCGCTAGCTTCCTGCCCAGGCGCCGACCGCGGCCCCTGAAGGACGGCATTCTCCCAGCAACAGACACTCAGATGGGGAGGAACAACAGTCAGTGAAAGCACAAACTCACGGTGAAAGGCGTCTCGGTGTGGCGCCTCCATTTAGGCGACCTGGCAGGAGTATACTGTCATGTGGTGATCCTCGCGGATCACCAAGAGACGCCAAAGAGTTCACCACTGAGTTTGGCAAAGATGTTAGTTTATTTTACAGATGAGACACAACAAGGCTATGAACCCCTCAGGGCAAACACACACAAAAACAAGACTTGGGCTTGTAGGGCTAACCCCCAGCCACTACGAGCTAGACTGCGACAAAGCTACACACACGAACCTGACATGAAAGTCTATGGCGCTCTCAAGCATGACGAGGCGTGGACCAAGACTTGGCAAAGAAAGTTTGACAATGCTCCTGACAAGAAAAGTCAGACGATAGTCCTGCGTCTTACCGTCGCTAGTGCCAGGTTTATAAAGGCGAAGCACTAACGACGATAATGACAACCAGCTGACCAACCTTGACAGGCGGAAGCCCCACCAAGCACCTTCACAATAAGAGCCGGGTGAGGCCAGAATACAGCCCGCAGCTGTCAAGGCCGGCAGCGAGTAACACTTAGCCCGAGCGCGATCAGAACCGGTGCTGGGGTCATAACACTGAGCCTCTCCCGGATGACTGAGCTCCTCACCCTATCTCTGAGGGTGAGTCCAGCAATCCTACAGAGAAAGCTCGTTTCAGCCTTTGTATCCGCGATCTCATTCTTTCAGTCATTACCCAAAGCTCGTGACCATAGGTGAGAGTAGGAACGTAGATTGACTGGTAAATCGACAGCTTTGCCTTAGAACTCAGCTCCCTCTTCACCACAACAGACCGGTACAACGTCCGCATCACTGCAGATGCTTCTCCAATCCGTCTGTCGATCTCTCGCTCCATTTTCCCCTCACTCGTGAACAAGACCCCAAGATACTTAAACTCCTCCACTTGGGGCAGGAGCCTGTCCCCAACCCGAAGAGGACAATCCACCTTTTTCTGGCTGAGGACCATGGACTCGGACTTGGAGGTGCTGATTCTCATCCCAGCCGCTTCACACTCAGCGGCAAACCGTCCCAGCAAGAGTTGTAGGTCATTGCTGGATGAAGCCAACAGGACAACATCATCTGCAAACAACAGAGATGAGATCCTGTGGTCACCAAGCAAGACACCCTCCATTCCCTGACTGCGCCTAGAAATCCTGTCGATAAAAATTATGAACAGGATCGGTGACAAAGGGCAGCCATGGCGGAGTCCAACTCTCACTGGGAATGACTCCGACCGAGTGTTGGCAATACGAACCAAACTCTCACAACGGTCGTACAGAGACCGAATAGCTCATAACAACAAGCCCGATACCCCATACTCCCGAAGCACCCCCCACAAAAATCCACGAGGGACGCGGTCAAATGCCTTCTCCAAGTCCACAAAACACATGTAAACTGGTTGGGCAAACTCCCACGAACCCTCAAGAATTCTTGAGAGGGTAAAGAGCTGGTCCAATGTGCCACGGCCAGGACGAAAACCACATTGCTCCTCCTGAATCCGAGGTTCGACCAACGGCCGGACTCTCCTCTCCAGTACCTTGGCATAGACCTTCCCAGGGAGGCTTAGGAGTGTGATCCCTCTAAAGTTTGAGCACACCCTCTGGTCCCTTTTTTTGAAGAGAGGAACCACCACCCCGGTTTGCCATGCCAAAGGCACTTCCCCCGACCTCCACGCAATGTTGCAGAGACGTGTCAACCATGACAACCCAACAACATCCAGGGCCTTGAGGTACTCAGGGCGAATCTCGTCCACCCCCGGGGCCCAGCCACCAAGGAGATTTTTAACCAACTTGGCGACCTCAGGCCCTGTGATAGGTGAGTCATCCCCCTCGTCCCCAAACCCTGCTTCCTCTGTGGAAGGTGTATCAGTGGGATTAAGGAGATCCTTGAAGTATTCCTTCCACAGCCCGACGATATCCCCAGTCGAAGTCAACAGTGTCCCATCCGCACTATACACAGTGTGGACGGGGAGCTGCTTTCCCCTCCTGAGCCGCCGGACAGTTTGCCAGAATCTCTTTGAGGCCGACCGAAAGTCTTGTTCCATGGCCTCACCGAACTCCTCCCATACCTGGGTTTTTTCTTCAGCAACCACCCGAGCTGCACTCCGCTTGGCCTGCCGGTACACCTCAGCTGCTTCGGGAGTCCCACAAGCCAACCAAGCTTGATAGGACTCCTTCAGCTTAATGGCCCCCCTCACGGGGGGGGGGGGGGCTGGAGAACCGGATGGAGAAGCCGTTGTCTGGAAGGAGAGATGATGCAGGCGAGCGTACAAACACAGCTCCAGTATTTATTCCAGTATACACCATTTTCATCTGAATATAACAGAGATTTTGTGTTGGTAAAACTAAACATCAATTATACACTGTTAATTTAAAAGTACAACCAATAAAATGACAAGTCAACCTGGAGACTACAGGACTACTAAATGAAAAGTGTAAAAACAATCATCACATCTCTGTATAGAGTTTTAACCTCTTGCACTCCGTTGTACCGCGGACGGGCAAGTCTCTGCGTCCCAGAGCGCACGAGGGCACTCTCATGCATCCTCGAGCGCACGAGAGCGCACTGAAAAAAAAAAAAAAAAGTTCTTCCACGTCAGACACAGCCGCGAACAGATTGGATATGATTGACCTCTCATTCGACTAATAAGAGCCTTGAATTGGGTTTCTGAAACATTGAAGAATCAATGACTGAAAACCTAGCAAGAAGGACCCGCCTACCAACGCAGCGAGCCAATTGAAGCACAGAAGTTCACTGAGCTGTTTTGTCTAAAGCTGGGTGAAGAGAGACTGCTTCAGCAGCCACAGGCAGTGCTTTATTTTTTTTTTTTTAATTCCAGCAGAGTGTTTAGGATTCTCTTATATGGTCATCATAGACCGACGGAGGCCGACAACGAAGGTCGTAAATCATTCGCCAAAACCGCAATCATGGAATTATGTTTTGACCGGGTCGCGAGACCAGAACCACAAGCGGACCAGCGTCGCGTTCGTCTGACAATGAGGAAGAGAAGTTGGCCAGGACAATGTGGCTGTGAAGAGGTAAGGTGTTATAAGACAAATTATTTTTTATCCCTGAAAACTGTAATCAAAAATGACTTTTGACCGATCGGTAAATTACAACTGTGCGGCGCACGATGTCCGAAGTGCGTGCGCCGCGGTACACGGTTTGTTCACCGCCTCCGGACCGTGAACGCCCCCCCTGCCGCTACTATTCTGTAGCGAGGGGGGGGGGAGCCGCAGTGACTGCGCTGCTGTGGCCACATCGCCACATCCGAGTGTAATCCGTCATGTAGCGATGGCTGATCTCCATCCTCTGTACCGAGGGGGGGGGGACAACCCCCCCCCCACACACACACACACACACAGACACAGCCCTGAGTGTGACCTTTCATTAGAGCCCAAAATGAAGCTTCTACATTGAATCATTCAAAAGTTACAGACGTTTTTCCAAACTGTGCCATTTGGCACAATTTGGCACAGTTCCAAAATGCCTGGGAACTACCTGAGAACAAAGCTGTGTAATATATTCATTTTTTGTGGTATTGTTACAAAATTTGGACCTCAGCTGGATAACACTTGGTTCTACATTTCTGTGCATTTTCCAGCCCGGATCTGAAGCTGTGTGTTATTTGCAAGCATTTGTATCCAAAAAAACACCCAGGCCAAATTTATTTTCTTCAAGTTCAGTATGTTTAGATGACTGTAACTCAGTGGCCGGAGCACTTAGAGACATTGTGACTCTTTTGCCAAAAAATTCAAAGTGTTTTCTTTTAAATGAGACCAACCCCATTAAGATGCTGCAAAGGGTTGAAGAACAGCTTTTGATTTACTTTGGGTACGTTATTTTTTGGCGTTTTTAGGGAAATTGACCGGAGTGCAAGGGGTTAACCCTTAATCATAAAGTCTATAAATGTTGACAAAACCATATCTACAGGGTTTATTGTGTGGTTATTTGTAAGTATGACAGTTTTAAGTAATCGATGGATTTATGTGTTTTTCAAGTTTTGGGGCTGGATTTTCCATCTCAACTTGATGTCAGCTCGTCCCTGACTCATCACTGCACTTAGCTGAGGAAGAAAAAAAAAATCATAAACCGTTCACTTTAAAATGCTTCTCTTTGTTGAGCAGTAAAACATATTTGCTTATCATCCTTTTATTTTCTGATTTATTATGAAAAGACAGAGAACATTACCTGTTTCAGAATCTGACTGTTAACAGCTGGATCTGTCAAATCAGCATCAGACGTCATCTTCATTTTCACCACAGTCACATGTACTCCATCTGAATATTGTAAAAAAAAAAAAAAAAAAAAAAAGTATGAAAACCAAAAGAAATATGTGTTTTATTTAAAAAAAAAACATAGGGAAAATGACAAAATTTTCAATGTAATATTGAAGTCACCTTTATGGCAGACAAAATTATTCTGATCCTGGCAGTAACTGTCAGCCCATTCATGTTTTTCATTCACACTGACACAAAACTCATTTCCATTGGCATTATTTGGTTCTCGAAATCTCCAGTTTCTAAATGAGCTGTCACTGTTATCAGACCAGGTCCATGGCATCCGGAACAGACCAATCCATGAGTGGGAACCAAGCTCAACAATCTTTGCATTTTCATCAGCGTTCTCAATCATGACCAGATCTGTGTAGTGTGTTCTGCAGTAATCTCGAGCACTGGACCAATTCATCGAAAGATTGGTAAGAACATAAGTTTTTCCATTTTGTGATGTTTCTGCAAAAAACAAAGTGCAGCTAATTAAAATGAATTAAGACCATGCAAGAAAAAACCAAACAAAAAAACCCACACTATACTTAGTAAATTTTATTTTTAAATTTTCTATTTAACCTTTATTTATACAGGGTAGTTTCACTGAGAGACAACCTCTCTTTTTCAAGGACGCCCTGTTCACATACACACCAGGAAGCTGCCCAGTACAACCACACACTGACCTGTGGCCACTGAGCAGCTCGGGTTAAGGGACTTGCTCAAGGCCACCACAGTGGGGTTAAGGAGGGTGAGGCAAACACTGCTATGTTAACTGTCCCACCCAGATCTAATCCTGCCGGCCCAGGGATCAGACCCACGACCCTCTGGTCACCAGCCCACATCCCTAACCATTAGGCCACAGCTGCCCACGAGTTAATTAGTTAACTATATCCATAAAAACTATGATTAAAAAATACATTTATAAAATGTCTTCACAGCATACTCCATAACTTGGTAATGCTGCTTGTGTCTAAGAGCCAAATAACATTAATAAATTTAAATCAATTTATTTTACCTGCATAGCAAATAAAGCGAAATATAGTATATTCGCAAGGCATATCATACCAGAGTCCAGAACTGCTTGTTACAACACATAACTCTGAAGCCATAGAATTGTAGGGCTGATTAGTCCCCCAGTTTGCATAACCTGTAAGACTTGTTTGATTAGTTGCTGACCACCGCCAAGCGTTCTTGTCTTGTTTTAGTTCTCCTTTCCAGGATTGTGGGTCATCTCTCAGTCCAATCCATGCCAGCACAGGTTCTGAAGGTAGATTCAGCTGGTTATTGTCTTCCCAGCTCTGGATGGTGGCCAAGTCTGTGTAATTCTCTCTGCAGTATTTTTGAGCATCAGCCCAGGTCATATTCAAGTCAACATAGTGAAAACGGCGTACTTGGCGAGTGAAGGCGGTGTGAAGTCCTGCAGATTGATAACACCAGGTATAATTTTAGAATGATAAACTGTTAGACTTGATGATGCTGAACAACACTTTGATGGATTGACCAAGTCACTACAGTTCACAATGACATGTACATTGGGTGCAAAAATAAAGAAAACGTGTATTTGAATGTTCAGTGTGAAGTTGCACATCAAGAAAAAACAAGTATCACAGAGCAGGATTGTGACAGCTGCATCTGTTACTGCGTTGTTTCCCACACAGCATTCATAAAGGCTAGCACTGCCCTCTATAGGCTGATATACTAATTACAAAATGTTTAAGAGGCTACTGTCATTCATTCAGAATCAGAATCAGAATCAGAATCAGCTTTATTGGCCAAGTATGCACAACACATACAAGGAATTTGACTTTGGCTAAAAACTTGCTCTCATTGTTCAGGTGGAGGATTTAAATAAGGATTCAATGACAACAGAGTATGTACAGTAAATTACAGTCTGTCCACGTTTCTATAAAAGGATGCAAATATATACAGGAATATATGCAGTTATTTACTCAGACTAACCACACTTTGCAGAAATATATGAAAAAATATACAGTCACACAGTATTTCAATGTGAACTCAGATTCAGTGATATAATGTGAATGAAGTAAAAAGCAGTGTGAGAGTTATGTGCAATGTAATAATGGATGAAAAGTCATGAGTACAGCAACGGGTAGGACTAGGTGAATGTTAGGAGTTCATCAGAGTGATGGCTTGAGGAAAGAAGCTGTTCCTGTGACGGGTGGTTTTGACCTTCAGTGATCTGTAACGACGACCAGAAGATAGAAGTTCAAACATTTTGTGGCCGGGGTGTGATGGGTGTGATTCATTCATCTTCTTCCGCTTAATCGTTTTCGGGTCGCGGTGGTGGTGGTGGTGGGGTGCTGGAGCCTATCCCAGCATCTTTGGGCGAGAGGCAGGGTACACCCTGGACACATCGCCAGTCCATCGCAGGGCCAACACAGAGAGACAGACAACCATTCACTCTCACAGTCATACCCAAGGACAATTTAGAATCCCCAGGTTGATGCCAATTAACCTAACTTGCATGTTTTTGGGATGTGGGAGGAAACCGGAGAAATCCTGGAGTAAACCCATGCAGAGATGGGGAGAACATGCAAACTCCACACAGATCACTGTTGGTCGTGGGCTGGGATCGAACCCAGAATCCCCCAGCCAAGGGTGAGTTGCTGTGCTGCCGCAGTGCTAACCACTCCGCCACCGTGAGGCTACTGTCATTCTACCAAAATATTCTGTCTATAGACAAAGAAATCGAAACAGGAAGTATTCACAGTTGGAAAAACAGAGTTGGTCTTACCAAAGAGGAGAATAATCAGAGCTATGTTTCCCTCCATTCATAGATTCTCTGCAAAGAAAGGGAAAATATTACATGCATCACAAACGCTGAAGTCCTTAATCTATCATGCACATTATTCTGGCTGAGAACACACAAGCTCTTTTAGATTATGGATAGCCGTGCTGTGAATTACACTGAACAATGAATTTAAATCAATATAATAATAAAAAATAATATAAACTGATTTCAGTGGAGTTTACTATTGTCATGTTCTGGGCAAGGTCAGGGACTGTGCCCACGCTATAAGTTCATTTTGGTTTCTTTGTTTTTCCCTTTGATTATTATTATTGTTACCTCCGCCAAAGGAGGAGGTTATGTGATCATCGGCGTTGGTTTGTCTGTTTGTTTGTCTGTTTGTTAGCAAGATAACTCAAAAAGTTATGGACGGATTTTCATGAAATTTTCACAGATTGTCAGAAATGGGGTATCCTACAGATAATTAGATTTTGGTGGTGATCTGGATCACCGTCCACAAGAAAACCACCATTACGCAAAATGCCATTTTCGTGAATAACTACTAAACCACTAATCCTATCATTGTCAATCCAATTGTTGTGAATCCAATTGCTAGTCATATGTTTTCATGGTCAAGGAATCTGAAAACGTACACACAAACACTGTATGGGGGGAACAGTGGCGCTAAACCGTCATTACGGAAAATGCCATTTTCGTCAATAACTACTGAACCACTAATCCTATCATTGTGAATCCAATTGCTTGTCATATGTTTTCATGGTCAAGGAATCTGAAAACGTACACACAAACACTGTATGGGGGGAACTGTGGCCGCCATTACGGAAAATGCCATTTTCAAGAATAACTACTGAACCACTAATCCTATCATTGTCAATCCAATTGCTAGTCATATGTTTTCATGGTCAAGGAATCTGAAAACGTACACACAAACACTGTATGGGGGAACTGTGGCACTAAACCGCCATTACGGAAAATGCCATTTTCGTCAATAACTACTGAACCACTAATCCTATCATTGTGAATCCAATTTCTTGTCATATGTTTTCATGGTCAAGGAATCTGAAAACGTACACACAAACACTGTATGGGGGGAACTGTGGCCGCCATTACGGAAAATGCCATTTTCGTGAATAACTACTGAACCACTGCTTGTCATATGTTTTCATGGTCAAGGAATCTGAAGACTGTATGGGGGGAACTGTGGCGCTTGGCGGAGGTCTGCGCTCTCTGAGTGCTTTTCTAGTTATTATTATTATTATTATTATCATCATCATCATGGCCTTAGCTTTATCTTGTTATTTTTCTTTGCCTTGCACTTTGGTCTGATTTTCATTATGTTATTATTTCTTTCTTAGCTTTAAGTTTAATTTAGGTCTTTATGTAGTGTCTGGTCGTTATTAATTTCAGCAAATGCCATCTCTGTATTATTATTATTATTATTGTAAAAAAGACAGAAGGCAACATATTTCAGATAGAAAGGGTGTAGGCAGAAGCAACAGCTTATTTGTGCCTACCCCTCATACATAATGCAAATATACAGCTGACCTCAGAGTCATGATACAACAAAGAAAACAGCATTTTGCAATTATATTAATTCCTAATAAATCAATTATCTATATGTTTCTTAATTAACATTTTTTTAGCAATAATTTGAACTTAACAAAAGTATCACAACACTTTGTCATCACTGGCATTATTCTATAAGATTACTCCATTAACAATGAGACTACATTTTTTTGTATTTGTTCTTATTTTGGGTTTTTGGAAAAAAAAAATATTCCTCTTAATTCATAATTAGTATTTCTACTCTAAAACAAATCCTGGATACCTGGAGGCAGCTAGTATTTTTTTTTTTTAACTTTATACATAATTTGCATTACTTTAAAATCTCTTAACCCCTTGCACTCTGGTCAATTTCCCTAAAAACGCCAAAAAATAACGTACCCAAAGTAAATCAAAAGCTGTTCTTCAACCCTTCACAGCACCTTCATGAGGTTGGTCTCATTTTAAAGAAAACACTTTGAATTTCTTGGCAAACCAGTCATAATCTCTCTAAGTGCTCCTGCCACTGAGTAACAGTCATCTAAACATACTGAACTTGAAGAAAATATATTTCACCTGGGTGTTTTTTTTTTTTTTTGGATACAAATGCTTGCAAATAACACACAGCTTCAGATCCGGGCTGGAAAATGCAACAGAAATGTAGAACCAAGTGTTATCCAGCTGAGGTCCAAATTTTGTAACAATACCACAAAAAATGAATATATTACACAGCTTTTTTCTTAGGTTGTTCCCAGGCGTTTGTGAACTGTGCCAAATTGTGCCAAATGGCACAGTTTGGAAAAACGTCTGTAACTTTTGAATGATTCAATATAGAAGCTTCATCTTGGGCTCTAATGAAAGGTGAAGGGCTGGGTTGTTTATTCATTCATGAATGAATGTTTGTTTATTCATTCATGAATGAATGAATGAACAAACAAGCCCCCACACACAAAGAAGCATGCCACATAAAAAATGTGTGGCCTTTTTTTTTTTTACAAGAAAAAATAACCTACAGTGCACTAAAAATTATACTAAAATATTTGTAATGTAGAAGATAACAATTCCCCCCCCCCCCCGCTACAGACGACAGACATCGCCCGGTGCGCCGCGGTCACGGTGCGCCGCGGTCACGGTGCGCCGTGCTCTACTACGCACAGTTGGACTAAAATATCTGCAATATATCTGCAATCTGCTACAGAAGAGTAGCGGGGGGGGGCGTTCACAACATGACGGGGGGGGCCATCATGTTGTGAACAGTTGTGAACAGTGAACAGGCCGTCATGATAACGCACAGTTGTAATTTACCGATCGGTCAAAAGTCATATGGATTACAATTTTCAGGGATAAAGAATAATTTAGCTTATAACACTTTCCTGTCCACAACAGCAAAGTCACTGGCGAACTTCTCTTCCTCATTGTCAGACGAACATGAAGCTGGTCCGCTTGTTACGGACTCGTGGTTCTGGTCAGGTGACCCAGTCAAACCATAATTTCATTATTGCGGTTTTGCGCTTCCATGATTGCGGTTTTGGCGAACGATTTTTCAAAACAATTAACAGTAGTAAGAAAAAAAGACTGGTGAACGCCTGTGTGTTACCCAGCCTTACACAAAACAGCTTTCGAACTTCTGTGCTTCAATTGGCTGGCTGTATTCACAGCCATTGGTAGGCGGGTCCTTCTTGCTAGGTTTTCAGTCATTGGTTCTTCAAGGTTTCATATAATAATATATAATATAATAATGAGCATCCTCAACAACTGTGGTGTTCACTTGTTTTGTGTGTGTGGCTAAATCTCGTTGTTCACTTAAATGTTAAGTGTATTTTCATTGCCAACAGCATGTTTGCACCCAATACTGACGGCGGCAGCATGCGGTACTGTGGAAGCTTCCATAGCACTGGGTGCTGGCTGCTGCAGCACCGTGTAGGGCACTCTCTTTCAAGACGGACTCCAGCAGGCAGTTGGTGGTGGAAGCGTTTGGAGTCTTTGCTAAATACAGCCGTAACAGTGAACACTGAAAGGTCACAAAGCGTGTTATTTCCTTCTGAGCAGAGTGTTTATCATCCTGACAAGTGAGCTCCAACAGCGAAACAACTACTGCGTAGTGCATTGCTTGTTTGAACGTGATTTTTCGGACAGCAGCAAAAATCCGAAAATCAAGGAGACAAGAGCCACACAGGGCCTGTACAGAGGCTGTCCTGTTTAAATGCATTGAATGTCACTGTAGTCTCCAGTTCACACACGCCGTAGTTGAAATACTGGAGTTCCCATTACTGCTTTATGATTTTTTTTATTTTTTATTTTTTTTAACAGAATCCGCAGTTCATGCCTGTAGAAAAGAAAGACTGGAGCTCCACACAATTGTCACACTTGCACATAAAGTTGAGAACAGAGCTGCAGCGAGATACTCACAGCTTCCATTGTTTGCCACATAAGTTATGAACCCTGTTTAAATTACGAGACCACAGGGTCCTAAAAACATTTGAGGTGTTGACCTTGCCACCATCACTACAGGGGAAATTCCTTCACCGCAACAGCCCTAGGTGGAATCATAGTAATTTGTTCTGCACACAGTTCTTATTGCTTTCTTTTGTAATATAAATACTGGATTATAAATTGTTTTGTATGCATTTCCTCATATTTCCACACCGTAAGACATGTATGGAACTATGAGAAAGCAGTACAGAGTGAAAAGAAAATCCAGAGTTAAAAATTCTGACTTTGTGTAATAATACAACAGTCTTAGAGATTTTTGTTGTAATGTGTCTTATATGAGGTTTCCAACTGAATTTATAATGTAAATTATATCTAAAAAATTTGGTTTCCAAAACATTTTTAATTTCAATATCCCTTTTCCTGAGTTTCTTGTTTGAATTTACAGTATTGGTCTATTCCCAAATATTATAAACTTTGTTTTATTTAAATTTAATGACAGATTGCTCAAATCAAACAGTTTCTTTACTGTATTAAATTCATTTTCTATGGTTTCCAGGAGTTGTTCCAGATTTTCACTGCTATTGAACACAGTTGTATCATCTGCAAACAATATGCGTTTTAAACTCATAAGTTCTTTACTTAGATCATTTACCGGAGTAGTGGCTCAGTTGGTAGAGCATCCGCCCCACACCCGGGAGGCAGGGGTTCAAATCCTGGCCATGCCAAAGACCATATAAAAGTGGAACTTCCTGCCGTCCAGCTTGGTGCTCAGCAATAATGGAATGGAGGAGGGAAATTTGTGGCGGTGCCTTGCATGGCAGCGGCCCTCTGATTCTACACTTGGGGTGTGTGTGACTGACACAATAGATAGGTAAAGCACAATCTTGTTCTACTATACATGATTGGTTGTACAGCTGAATGACAATAAAGGGTGATTTAATTTATACACAAAATAAATGTGTTTCCCCTGTCTAAGTCCAAGGTTGCGTGTGTCCTTGTTCACCTGTTGTTCCCAGTCCCTCATGTTTCCATATCTATAGCCACTTTCCCTCATGTGTAACTGTTCAGCCTTGATTGTTCTCCCAGCTGTCTTGCATACTAGTAATTGTTCTGTCCCCTATATATGCGAGTCTTGACTTGTGCTCTGTGTTGCGTCATTGTCATCTTTTACCCTGCTATGTATTTGTGTCCTGGGGCCTCATGTACCAAAGGTACTTAAGCACAAAAACATTGCTTACGTCCTTTTCCACAGAAAATTTCAGATACTAAATATGAGGTAAACTGGTATAACCGGGCCCGGTAACTGGTATCCCACGGACTCTCTTGGCCAGTCCGTGGGCCCAAAACGCTGGCCAGTTGGTGGCCCAGCATCCTTCAGCAGTCCCTCTGGGGGAAGATGCCTGGCTTTCCTGGGGCTTGTTGGCCTCGGGGCATTTGTGCTCCTTGGGGGTTGGTGGCATTGTCCTGCTTGCTCAGGGTTTCTGGGGGCGGGGGGGTGGGATTGCTGTGACCAGCCAACCTCTTCATATATTCCCTGACAAACCACTCACATGCACACACTTATTTTGTGCACACTCTCATACATACGCACACATATGCACACACACGTCTCTCCTTTAACAGGTGCAGATACCAGACTTGTGTTGAGACCTGTTCAGTGGAAGAAACAGTCTGTCTTCTGTTTGTTTCAGTTGTTAGTTTGTTTTTCTTCTTTGTTTGTTTCTCTCCCTTTTCTTTCCCCCTCCCCTCCTCACTTCTCCTCTCCCCATTTCCCCATTGGATCCTTCATGGGTAAAATAATTTAAATAAAGAATTAAAAGTAATTAGAACAGAAGTTTATAAAGAACATACAGGGCATGTATACAGTATGTACTGTATAAAGCTCCTTTTGGAAAGGTAAATCTGTTTGGCATAATAAGGGAAGCAGATTTCTGCTATGTTCACCTAGCTGTCTGACAGGACAAGGAAAAATAAAAACCTGCAGTCACACCAAAGGTTGGGGAGAGATTTGTTGGAAGTGCCAAAGCCTAAGCCAATGAGGAAGCATTCCCTGGCTCTGGTGTCTCTCTCACCATGCCTCTTCCTAGTTCCACAGCCTCACCACGGGCTGGAGGACAGCACACCACCTTGCCACTTTTCAGCATTCGCTCCAGCGCTGTGGACCTCATCACCTTCCGAACACTCTCTATCGATGGTTCCCATGGCAGCTGCAACACTGGTTTTCAAGGCAGCTGCAGTTCTGGTCCAATGCCACTCTCCACCTACAGTACCGGCTCCACACTGTCCTGGTTCTCCAGTGCTGGTCACTATGTCAAGCTTTTCACCTGTCATCACACCTGCAGTTTCGCATGTCATCACGCCTACAGTTTCACCTGTCACCATGCCTGCTGCTTGGGCTACAGCAGCAGAGTTGCCAGCGTCCTCATCAGCAGTGGAGCAAGAGTTAAGGCAAGTCCTTTTTTTTGGATTTGTTTTATCAGTACAAGAGGTCTTGCCTTACTCTTGGTTTGGAGATCCAGTTGCAGCTGCTTCCTGCTCCTGAGCTCTCCCCGCCGGGCTCCACTGCCACCAGTTATACTGACCCAAGTGTTGTCTTTTGCCCCCATCTGAAGTGGCTGGGTCGGGGATGGATCCCTGGGTGTCTGGGCTCAAGATTCACCAGTCTTCTTCGTCTGGGTTCACTGCTGACCAGCCTGCTTCATCTGTGTTCTCCACTGGTCAGCAGTCATCGTCTGTGTTCACCGCTAGTCAGCAGTCATCGACTGGTTTCACTCTTGGTCAGCAGTCATCGTCTGGATTCATCACTGGTCAGCAGTCATCGTCTGGTTTCACCGCTGGTCACCCTGCTGTGTCTGTGTTTGCCGCTGGCCAGTGTGCTTTGTCTGGGCTCTCCACTGGTCTGCATGTTTCGTCTAGGCTTGCTGCTGATTAGCCTGCATTGTTTGCTTCTGAGGTTAGCGCACCACTGTTGTTTGCTCCTTAAATTAGCACACCTTAGTCACCTGTCCTTGAACTACGATCCCCCTTGTTGTGGCCATTTCAGCTAGAGATTTCTCATCTGTTATTCCCCAAGTCCATTGCCCCTGCTTCATCGTGCACTCCAGTCTAGGGTCCGGGGAGGCCACCTGACCCACCATGCTCTCCGGGATGGGGTCCTGTGGACTTGGGTAGGACCCCTGACCCATCTTATTCTCTAGTCTTGTGGTCCATGGACTGTGGTAAGCCACCCGACTCACCATGCTCTCTGGTCTGGTGGCTCAGAGACTCTGGGAGGTCACCTGACTCCCCACTTCTTCTGGTCTTGGGGCCCTTGGAGGTTGGTTGGCCCCCCGACTCACTGTGCTTCCCAGTCTGGTGGTCCAGGGACCTTGAGAGACCACCTGATGGACTTTTTTTTTGTGAGATTCTTGTATTTTGTTTCTTCTCACTGTGCCTTGTCCCCCTCCTCCCACCCTTTTTGGTGTTTCTAGGGTTTCTTAATGGTGTCTGTATTCCACCCCTTAAAGGGGAGTTATGTCATGATCTGGGCACGGTCAGGGAAATCAGCACACATTTGGATGTAAATGATTGAACTGTCACAAGCCTTGGCTCATGGGCTTTGACAAAGGAAGGAGACCACACAGAGGTGCCAATTTAAAAAATAACTTATTTTACTAAGAAGAAGCAACAAAAGAAAATGTCTGTACAATTAGTGGTGTGTGTATGTGATGCATGAGACAAACAAAGTAACAGACAGGCACTAGCAAGTCCAGTGACCACACGCTTCTGTCATGTCATGTTTGCCCCTAAGGGGAAGAAAGACAGTCCCAAGTGCTGAATTATTTATCATTATTTATTATTTATCATTTATTAACCCCTTGCACTCTGGTCAATTTCCCTAAAAATGCCAAAAAATAACGTGCCCAAAGTAAATCAAAAGCTGTTCTTCAACCCTTTGCAGCATCTTCATGGGGTTGGTCTCATTTAAAAGAAAATGCTTTGAATTTTTTGGCAAAACAGTCATAATCTATCTAAGTGCTCCGGCCACTGAGTAACAGTCATCTAAACATAGTGAACTTGAAGAAAATAAATTTCGCCTGAGTGTTTTTTTGGATACAAATGCTTGCAAATAACACACAGCTTCAGATCCGGGCTGGAAAATGCAACAGAAATGTAGAACCAAGTGTTATCCAGCTGAGGTCAAAATTTTGTAACAATACCACAAAAAATGAATATATTACACAGTTTTGTTCTCAGGTTGTTCCCAGGCGTTTTTGAACTGTGCCAAATTGTGCCAAATGGCACAGTTTGGAAAAACGTCTGTAACTTTTGAATGATTCAATATAGAAGCTTCATCTTGGGCTCTAATGAAAGGTGACACTCAGGGCTGTGTGTGTGTGTGTGTGGGGGGGGATTGTCCCCCCCCCCCCCACTACAGTGGATGGACATCGCCCGTTGCGCCGCGGTCACGGTGCGCCGCGGTCTACTACACGCACAGCTGTAATTTACCAATCGGTCAAAAGTCATTTTTGATTACAATTTTCAGGGATAAAGAATAATTTAGCTTATAACACTTACCTGTTCACAACAGCAGCGTAGCTGGCGAACTTCTCTTCCTCATTGTCAGACGAACGTGACGCTGGTCCGCTTGTTACGGACTCGTGGTTCTGGTCTCGCGACCCAGTCAAACCATAATTCCATTATTGCGGTTTTGCGCTTCCATGATTGCGGTATTGACGAACAATTTTTAAAAACAAATAACAACAGTAGTAAGAAAAAAAGACTGGCGAACGCCTGTGTGTCACCCAGCCTTACACAAAACAGCTTTCGAACTTCTGTGCTTCAACTGGCTGGCTGTATTCGCAGCCGTTGGTAGTCGGGTCCTTCTTACTAGGTTTTCAGTCATTGGTTCTTCAAGATTTGAGAAACCCAATTCAAGGCTCTTATTAGTCGAATGAGAGGTCAATCACATCTAAACCAATCAAAGCACTCCTTTGGCTTTCTGTTCGCGGCTGTGTCTGTAGTGGAAGAACGGAAATGCAGCTTTTTTTTTTTCAGTGCCTCCTAGGACGCACAGTGTGCGTACTCGGACGCCCTCGTGCGTCCTAGGACGCAGAGACGTGCCCATCCACGGTACATAGAAGTGCAACATTTTAAAAGGCGCGGCGCAGACATTCCAACACATGATGGATGTGGTGCTGTGCGATCTGCCGTTTGTGTTCGTCTACCTGGACGACGTCCTGGTGGCCAGCGCGTCCAAGGACAAACATGTAGCCTACCTCAGGATGGTTTTCCAGAGGTTGAAAGAGCATGGGTTAATAATCAACCCGGCGAAGTGCCAGTTCGGGGTTACGGTAATCGATTTTTTGGGCCACTGCATCTCTCCGGAGGGCGGATACCCTTACCGGACAAAATGCGCACAGTGGCAGATTTTCCCCTGCCTCAGACGGTCAGGGTACTGCAGGAGTTTTTGGGGATGGTTAACTTTTAAAACCGTTTCCTCCCCTGCGCAGCCCAGCTCATGCAGCCATTGTATGTCGCACTTAAGAAACGGAAACCGGCAGACACAGTTGACTGGACTCCTGAGCGAGAGCAGCCGTTTTCCAAGGCCAAAACAGCTCTAGCGAACACTGCACTACTGGCGCACCCAGACTCAGCGGCCCGGATAGTGCTCACTACCAACACATCGGACGTGGCCATAGGGGCCATCGTGGAGCAGCGCGTCGCCGGTTCTTGGCAGCCGCTTGCCTTTTATAGCAGGTCTTTGCGCGACAATGAGCGTAAATACAGCGTATTCGACAGGGAGTTACTGGCTCTCCACCTGGCCATACGCCACTTCCAGTTCAGGCTGGAAGGACGCAGCTTCACTGCATTTGTGGACCACAAGCCGCTAACGTACTCTATGGCCAAGGTTTCGGAACCATAGTCGGCCCGACAGCAAAGACAGCTGGCAGCGATCTCGGAGTTTACGACCGACGTTCAGCATGTGGCCAGTAAACTCAATGTGGTGGCAGACTGCCTTTCATGCGCATTAGTGGCCCCAGTCTACATAGGGATAGATTACATGGCCATGACCGCTGAGCAGATCGGCATTGCGGACGTTTGCGCACTCTATCCTGGACCAACAGGGTTAAGGCTGGAGAGCAGAGTACTGCAAGATAGCCCCCCCCCCCCCCAAATCTCTGACGTCTCCACAGGCTACCCATGCCCGGTGGTCCCATGCGCTTGGCACCGCCGTGTTTTCGAGTCGGTTCACTCCCTGGCGCACCCAGGAGTGTGCGCGTCAGTCAAAATGGTGAGAGCAAAGTTCGTCTGGCCGAGCCAGCGCAAACAAGTGAAGGAGTGGGCTGCAGCCTGCATAGCATGCCGACGAGCCAAGGTGCACAGGCACACAAAGGCCGCCCTTGAGCCGTTTCATGTCCCGGCTAAGAGGTTCGACCACGTTCACGTGGACCTCGTGGGGCCCCTCCCATCATCACAGGGGTTCACTGACCTCCTTACAGTGGTGGACCGCACCACGCGCTGGCCTGAGGTGGTGCTGCTAGCTTCCACCGCATCTGCAGAAGTTGCACGTGATTTTTTGATGACATGGGTGGCACGCTTCGGTGCCCCTTTGGATATCACACCCAACTGAGGCCTGCAGTTCGTTTCCAACCTCTGGTCCATGATGACCCGGAGCCTGGGCATCACAATTCATCGCATGACCGCGTACAACCCCCAGGCAATGGGTAATGCGAGGGTTTACATAGATCGCTTAAAGCAGCGCTCAAGGCTTCGCTCACGGATGCAAATTGGGTGGACCGGTTGCCATGGGTTCTGTTAGGGTTGCGTTCAGCACCGAAGGAGGATTTGGCTGCCTCCCCAGCAGAGCTGTTTTTTTCCAGCTGCTGTGGCTCCCCGGAGAATTTTTGCCTGACAACGCCATGCCCAACACCGATCCATCCCCGCCTTCTCTACATAGTGCAGAGGCAGGGACAGTTCCCGGCCTGGCCCACCACTGTTTTCCCCACGCCTTCGTGCCAAGGACCTTGAAGGATGTGTTGTTCATGTTTGTCAGGCACGATGCCCACCGGACCCCATTGTGCCCGCCCTACGACAGCCTGTTCAGAGTGTTGGAACCTGGGGATAAACATTTTGTGTTAGACTTGGGGGGACGCAGAGAAACAATCTGTATAGGCAGGCTTAAGCCTGCCTTCATATTAGCAGACGAGCAGGTGGTGTTGGCCCGAGCTCCTCGGCATGGACGACCCCCACTGAGAACTCCCCAGGTAAATGACTCGTCAGCTCAGTCACAATGGCATGGTGAAGATGTGTTCCCCCCCAGTGTCCCCCCACAGACGGACATGCCTCCAGAAGCGCCACACCGGCACAGCAGCACCTCAGAGCCGGCGACCCACCGTTACAGCCGCTATGGACGGCGGCTGAAGCCCACAGGACATGAGGGTTAAGGCCCAGTCTGAGTTTTCGGGGCGGGGGGGGACCTAGTTAATGTGTTCTCCACTCGGACTGAATGACACAGGAGGAGACGCTTAAAAGCTGTTAAATAGATATGCAAGACAGACTGTGGTTTTCTCCATAAGACCACATGATAATATGCATTCTCCTCCAGGCTGCATAATAATGCGCCGACAGGCTGGGTAACAAAGGGAATTGTTATTGTTAGTCTATGTATTGTGATGTGAACCCCCCAGGTCGCGAGGGGAGTTTGTATCGTATAAAAGAGAGATACCAGTGACCTGGGTCATTCTTGTTGTTGACTGATGATAGAGAGAGAGAGAGTAATAAAGTCTGCTCTGCTCCAGCTCACTGCTTCGCCTGCTCATTCCTCTCTCGACAACGCAAGATTTAAAATGGTAGCTTTGCAGAGAAGTCACGTCTCTCTTTATAATAAACTGAAAAAGAATGTTGCAAATTGCTATCATAATTTTTCTTATTGAAAGTACATTCATGATTATCAAGTTTTTTTTATGTTGCTCCATCTGTATTTTTATTGAATATGAGGGTCACAGGTATATTTTATGAAAAAAAAAATACAATTAAAAGTTGCTTAAAATACTTTTTTCATTGCTTCTTGAATGTAATTTTAGTGATTAGTCACAATTAATTATAGAAAATGTGCAGTTAATTAGTTACAATTTTTTTTTTATCAATTCCCAGCCCTAATTTATTATTTATTTTCAGCTTTACCATGTGACACAGTCAAAGAAAAATACATTTCATGAGTAAAACTATCCAAATATCATCTATAACCATACCAAAGAAGAGCAGGGCCAGACTCATGCAGCAGGACATTTCTTATTTCCTGAAAAAAAAAACAAAAAAAAAAAACAAAAAACAAGAAGTTAGATCTCTCTGTCGTCATGACCTGAGCACTGAGGGTTTCTGCCGTGTTCAGTCTCATGGCCTTTTTTCCATATTTGTATATTTGGGGTTCTTGATTCCTGTCTTTTTATCCATGGTTGGTTTTCATATATTTTGTATTATTTCTCATTCTTCTTATTCCCTTTGTTTATGTTATAGTTTTGCTACTCTTTTATTTGGTATGAGTTTGTATTTACTTCCCAGCTCTGTATTTGTTGGCATTTTAGTTCTTTATCACTGTACGGTTGTGTTTTCCCTCTCTCTCTCTCCCTCTCCAGAGTGACAGCTGTCAGTGTGTTTTGTTCCCTCCTAGCCTGTTCCCACCACCACCCACCCAGGGTGGTTTATTGTTAGACTTCTTTTTTTTTTGGGGGGGGGGGTCTTTTTTCTTTTCTGCTGTTACCCTGGGTGTCTGGTTCCCACCCCTTGAGAGGGGAGCTCTGTCATGACCTGAGCACTGGGGGTTTCTGCCATGCTCAGTCTCATGGCCTTTTTCCGTATTTGTATATTTGTGTATTTTGGTTCTTGATTCCTGTCTTTTTATCCATGGTTGGTTTTTGTATTTTTTTTTTATTGTTTCTCATTCTTCTTATTCCCCTTGTTTATGTCGTCATAGTTTTGCTACTCTTTTATTTGGTATTAGTTTGTATTTATTTCCCAGCTCCGTATTTGTTGACATTGTTTTTCATCACTGTACAGTTGTGTTTTCTCTCTCTTTCTCCCTCTCCAGAGTGACAGCTGTCAGTGGCACTTCCGGGGTTTTGCTTTGTTGTGGGCGGTGTCCCTGTCAGCCTCGTCTTCTCCCCTCTCATTGCTCCCAGTTGACTCGAGTCTATAATCATTGTTTCCCACTGCCCACTCATCGCATCCACACCTGCCATCATTTGTGTTCAGTTGTTTCTAGCTCTATTTAAGGATTATGATTTCTCTTCTTTATTGCTGGAGTCTCAAAGAACCATATGTGTCTGAACCCTGTCCCCGTTCAGACGTTTACCATCCTTGTGTATCCTATTTTCTTGTTGCCGTTTCTGTTCGTAAGTTGTTTTTTTTTTTGTGCACTGTTTGGATTTTTGTGTTTTCAATAAATATCACAACTAGCAGTTCAGCGTCTGGGTCTCCCCTCTCTGCCCCGTTGGGGCCAATTCTTGACATCTGTTACACATGTATGACACATTTTTCCCTTTAAAGTCTCACTGTGGTGTTTTACTTGTTTGATTTTATTTTTTTGTTTAATTGATACTGAAGACAAACCTCCACAGAAGAAATTCATTCAGTTTGCAATTATATAAAACTGAAAAATAGAAAACAATCTTAATATAGAATGATTTTATTATAATATTCAAATCCACTGTAATACATGCCCCTATTTATTTTTGTCAGTTTTTTAGCTTTTTTTTGTATTATGTATACTTTATTAATCCCAGAGGGAAATTCAGAGCATCCACGTGGATGGATGAGGCAGTCATGGTGCGATGCCAATCCCTTCACCATTCACACACATTCACACCTAGGGCCACTTTAGAGACTCCAGGGGGTGGGATCAAACCCACAACCTTTTTACTGTGCTGCCACAGTGCTTAATTTATTGTATTTATTGTAACAACACTAACAACAACAAGAAATTATTCTTTTACCATTGGTTTAAAATATCATATAGGAGCAGTAATATACATTAATTTTCATCTAAACATTAAATTTCTATTTTTGGATTTTAAAGTATTATTCAAATGAAGGTTGCCCTACATCCAGAGTGTCATGAATGCCCCTCGGGGCAGAGAGAGACAGATTCACGCGCTGAAGTGTTTAGTGACATTTATGAACAAAAAAGAACAAAAATTTCAAACCAGAGTAGACAAGACAAAAATGCAACAAAGGTAATAAACAGGAAAGGCACTCCAGGGTAGAAATTCCTCTGAAATGAGCGGCATGTGTGGGACCTGAGCTGGCAGGTGAACTGATTGTGAGGTCAACTGCTCACAGCTGATGGGAGAGCAGACTGTGAGCAGTGAGTGAGAATGTCTGTAGAGAGAGGGGGCACAAAAAACACAACCCAGTACATACACATAAACAGAAAAAAATAATAATAAAAAAATAAAGACAGAAATATAAAACTCAAAAATAAATTGAGTCTGAGCTCAGGGATGACAATAGAGCTCAGACTCATGACAGAGCCCCTTCCTCAAGGGGTGGAATCCAGACACCCCCATGCAACACCAAAACAGACCCCCCATCCCCCCCTCAAAAAAAGGAAGGGTACAGCAAAAAACAAACCCGGGTGGGAGGTGGGGGAAACAGGTAAGGAGGGAGCAAAACTACAGGGCCCGCTCAGGACCCACACCTGCAAAGCACAGAATCCCCCCCCCCCCCCGGCCCAGGGAGCTCGGGAGTTCAGGGGGCTGACCAGAGTCCCAGGCCCGGCAGACAGCTAGGTAGAACAAGTCGGGAGGTGTGCCGAAGTCCCAGGCCAACTGGATGGGCAGGTGGTACGAGTCGGATGGCCTGCTGGAAAATAGGACCACCCGACTCGGCGGCTCAGTCTTTCAGGCAGCTGGCCTGAGTTCTTAAGCCACAAGGACCAGAGAAGCCCAGGAGGTGGCTTCACCACCGGAAGGCATAACAAAGGGAAGCAGGGCCAGAGGAGGGAAACCACAATGGTGTCCAGTGGCGGAGAAGGAGGGGGAACTATGATGGTGTCTGGCTGAGGATGAAGGGGGACCGCAATGGCATCTGGCAGCGGAGAAGGAGCAATGACGACGCCCTCGATGGTCTTGGGCTGGAAGACTGTAGCACCCACAGAGGCTCCAGGCTGGGGTATTGCAGCACCTGCAGTGGCTCCGGGCTGGAGCTCCGTAGCACCCTCAGCGGGCCCGGGCTGGGCCAACACTGCACCCCTGGTAGACCTGGGCTGGGCTAACTCTGCACCAATGGTGGACCCCGGGCACACCAGAGCGCAGCACCCACGTCGGGTTGAGGCTGGGGCGTAGCACCCACGAGGGTCCCCAACCAGGACATAGCACTCCATGGGTGCTATGTCCTGGTTGGGGACCCTCGTGGGTGCTACCACGAACACCTGCGATGACCTCCGCAGGGAGATCTGGACCCACGACGTCCTCAGGTGGTGAGCTTGGTTCCACGGAGGCATCTGGCAGTTGTGGATCTTCCCCGTCGACCCTAGGAGAAGGCTCAGAAAGACAGAGAAACAGGGGATCAGGGTCGCTGGCAGTGGCGGTGCCCAGCGAGGCAAGCTCAGGCGCAGTGGGAAGCTGCACCCGGCTCTCCTCACCAAGAGCCAGGCAAGATTGCTCTAGGACAGATAAAAGGAAGAAAAAAGAGAGTACTTGTCTGAGCTTGAGCTCCGCCGCCGTCCAGGACTAAGTCGATCCAGGTGATGGTGACATCTCGGGCCTAGTCTCTTGGGGGCTCAGCTCAGCTGTAGACTCTGCTGCAGTGATATCCACAGCAGGCATAATGGTGTTTGCAGTCCTTGTCTCCCCAGACAAAGAGGCCCACGCTGGTGGCTCGCCCAGCGTGGCAGCTGGGGGTCGGCTCTGCACTGGCACCGGAGTTGGTTCTTCCAGGGCCACAGGCTCCTCCATCGTCTGGCAGCTCAGTTCTGTGACCAGCGGACACTCAGGGACAGATGGGGAAGACACGGAGAGGACAGGTGAGGAATTATTTGCTGCAGCAGGTGGGGAGAGCTCAGGGGACTGCATTTCCTAAGCCTCCCTACCAGGGATCAGGCAAGGCACATCATCATGAATTGAAGAAGAAATAAATGACACTTGCCTGTCATTCTGGTGTGCAATGTTTTCTGCTGCAGCAGATGCACAGTCATCCCTCTCCGTGTCTATGGTGAGCCTGGGCCCCTCTGTGGATTGTGGAAGAGCTGCGTCTGTAGACACGGAGGTGGACGTAGCCAGGGAAAACCTGGAGGACCTCTCAGCAGCAGGAGGATACGTCGACAAAACAGCAATAGCAGTAGCAGAGGAGGAGGAGGAGGCTGGCGGAATAGCTAGTGAAGAGGACCAAGAAGAAGGAACTGCTGTGGGATTTGTCTGACTCAACGTAAGGGGAACGTCTGTTGAAGAGGCTGAAGCCTTCCTCCGGCAGTCTGGACTGGGATGATGGCACCGCCATGGAACTGGCAATGCACACACTGGAGCTGGAGGGGAAGCTGGCAAACCTGGAGAGGAGAAGAACATCCACTGTGGAGAGCGCCTCTGCTTCAGCTCTGCTGGAAATGCTCCTACCCTCAGAACAGTAAACGTTTGTAGGCGCACAGACACTGTGGACAACAGCTCTGAGTATTGGAATTATCTCCACAGGCCAGGATGCGCGTCACGGATTCCCACCGCTCCATGCAAACACTCCCATGTCTTCTTGGGTTCTCGGGCATCGAGAGCTTTATCCACAAAATCTTGGATAAAACCCGTCGCCCATTCCTCCTCCAGGCTGGGAAACCCCGCTGCCAATCTTCCTTTATCAGAATCAGAATCAGAATCAGATTCTGATTCTGTTATTAGACCGAGGTCGGTGAGCTGGGGGCATGATGAGCTCCAGCAACCAGGTGGGCGAAAAAAAAACCACAAAAAGGGAAGGAAAAAAAAAGGAAAAAATGCACTAAACAGCAGCTGAATGTAATTATGGTGGCAGCATTATGTCATGAACGCCCCTCGGGGCAAAGAGAGACAGATTCCCATCCTGAACTGTTAAGTGACATTTATTAACAAAAGAGAACAAAAATTCCAAACCAGTGTAGACAAGAAAAAAATGCAACAAAGGTAATAAACAGGGAAGGCACTCCAGGGTAGAAATTCCTCTGGAGGGAATAAGAAGAAAAACTTACAGAGAATGAAGTTCAAGTACATCAGGCGATGCAGTCCATGTAATGCTGCCACAGTGAGGAAACAATAAGGGAGTCCTTAAATAGAGGGCAACAAATGAGCGACATGTGTAGGAGCTGAGCTGGCAGGTGAACTGATTGCATAACTGCTCACAGCTGACGGGATAGCAGACTGTGAGCAGTGAGTAGGAATGTCTGTAGAGAGAGGGGGCACAACAAACACAACCCAGTACATACACATAAAAAGAAAAAATAAAGACAGAAATACAAAACTCAAAAATAAATTGAGTCTAAGCTCAGAGATGACATTAGAGCTCAGACTCATGACACAGAGGCATCAGCCCACTGTCCATACCTTGTTTTGAGACACTTTAGATAAATACAAACTATGTGAGAATTATTTACATTTTGTTTTAAAGCTGAATAATGACTGGAGTTGTGGTCCAGTGGTAGAGTATCCAGTTTTGAAGAACAGTTCTGAAAAGCTGTATGCATATGGTGCACTGTGGGCACCGAGTCATCATTTTAGATATTTCTGTTTTAAAAAAACAAAAAGTGCATTATTATGGTTATTGTCAAAAATGCCATATTGGCTGGACAAGCCACCTGGAGTGTAACGTGCAATCACCAAGCCAGCACACAAAAAATGTTTGACCCTTTATTAGAATGTTCAAACACAGCAATCTTGAAGAGACAACGCCAATCATTCGCCAGATAAGCAGGAGCCCTGCAGAGGACAAACGAGGCTGATTAGAGAGGAATGGAGATTTAATGGGTAAACAGATAATGCCACTCACATGGGAGATAGGAGGAGACCAGCACAGAACCCAGCGAAGGAGAGGATCCAGCAGGTGGAACTGCCAGACGGGTTGGGTGGATGGGTCTAACTGGGCAGAGAAGGAAGGCTACTTTGAGGAGGAGCAACAGGCTGGCGAGCGCATCAAATCCCTGCAGACGCATCGCTCCATTGGCAGCAATCTGGAAAAGGTGGAAGAGAGGATATTGTTAGGTAATGTCACAAGACAAGTAACCGTTTATAATAGAGCCGTCAGTTGATCAGTATACCCAAACGAGCCAGCGTTGAATCACTGAATACTGCTTCCTTATAAACGCTGGCAGGCAGGAATCAGCAGGTGCGTCTGATGAGGGAGCCGGTGAGCAGGAAGGAGGGGGCAAGCGCTCACCGCACATGACAGTGCCCCCCTCTCAAGGAATGCCTCCTGGCGGTCGCCCAGTCTTCTCCAGGTGAGCACGATGGTCATCCTGGACCATCCCCTTGTCAACTTGTAAACTTGGACCAAGGGACCCATGACCAATGCTCCGGGCCATAGCCCTCCCAGTGGACCAAATACTGAAAGTCCCGACCCGGACGTCATACATCAAAGATCTCCCTGACGGTGTGAGTGATATGTCCATCCAGGACAGACCTTGGAAGGAGGGGGATACTTCGGGGGAGGGCAGAGAAGGCTGGAAGAGAGAAGCTTAACTTTGGAGACATGGAAGGTAGGGTCAGTGGAAGCTGGAGCCAAACAGCAGAGTTGCCGACATTACTGGTGACAGGAAAGGGGCCCACGAACCGGGGGGCGAGTTTGCGACACTCCATCTTCAGCGGAACCTGGTCTCCCTTTTTGTAGCTCGGTGCTGGAATCCTCTTGCGGTCAGCGTAGCACTGATTGCGCTTGGTGGCACGCTGAAGCGCCACTCTGGTGGATCTCCAGGCCCGGCGGCAGCGATGAAAATGAGCCCCCACGGACAGTACCGCAACCTCTCTCTCAGCCATAGAAAGCGGGGGGGGGGGGGGTAGCCTACGGATGCCTCAGATGGTGACCGGCCCATAGCTGAGGAGACCGTGGAATTTAATGAGTATTCAACCCAAGTGAGACAGGAGCTCCACGAAGAGGGGTCTTCAGCTGCCACACAATGAAGGGCGGCTTCCAGGGTCTGGTTGGCATGCTCAGCCTGCCCATTGCTCTGGGGATGATAGCCGGAGGTGAGACTGACGGTGGTACCAAGGCAGTGTCAGAAGGACTTCCAGACTTGTGAAGTGAACTGTGGGCCCCGGTCAGACACAATGTCTGTAGGAATGCCATGTAGCCTGACGACATGGTAAGAAAGAAGCTCCACTGTCTTCACGGTGGACGGCAGCTTGGGAAGGGGAACCAGGTGTACGGCCTTAGAGAACCTGTCCACGATGGTCAAAATCACTGTGTTGCCGTGGGAAGGGGGCGGGGACCACTGACAAAATCCCTGGCAATATGGAACCAAGGCCGACTGGGAATGGGTAGACGGTGAAGAAGACCAGCGGGGGTTGGGGGGGTGGAGGAAGATTTATTCCGGGCACACGTCTGACAGGCTTTAACATACTCCTGCACGTCCTGCCGTAGCGTAGGCCACCAAAATGCTTGCCTGATGATGTCAATAGTTTCCACCACCCTCAGGTGGCAGGCGAAACGCTGACTTGACTGCGGAGAGCAGCCGGGACATACAGGAGGTTAGGGGGGCAGCCCGCTGGTTCGGGGTCAGAAGACTGGGCCTGGCGGACTTGCTTCTCGATCCTCCAGGTGAGGGCTCCCGGGACGCACGAAGGCGAGAGAATGGACTGGGGACGGGGAGGGGGGTCAGCCATGTCCTGACTGAACTGCCTGGAGAGAGCATCAGGCTTCCCGTTATGGGGCCGGGCCTGCAAGTGACACTAAAGTTAAAGCACTGGAAAAATAAGGCCCCGCGAACCTGCCTAGGGTTAAGCTGGCGGCCGACCACAGATACTCTCAGTTCTTGTGGTCGGTCCACACGACTACTGGGTGAGCAGCTCCCTCCAGCCAGTGTCTCCATTCCTCAAATGCCAATTTATTGGCCAGCAGCTCGCAATCCCCAACGTCGTAATTCCTCTCGGGCGTGGTGAGCCACCAAGAGAAATACGCACATGGGCGGAGCTTCAAGTCCGGGGAAGAACGCTGAGATAACACTGCCCCCACCCCCGACTCTGAAGCATCCACCTCCAGGGTGAACAGGAGCTGAGGGTCAACCTGAGCCAAGACTTGATCGCCAGTGAACAGGACCTTTAATTTGTTGAAGGCCTAAGCTCAGCTATCTCGGTCCATACAAATAGCACCTTAACAGAGGTCAGCTTAGTTAAAGGCTGTGCTATCCCACTATAGTTTCGAAACAAACCTGCGATAAAAGTTTGCAAACCCCAAGAAGCATTGCAGCTCCTTGCAGGAGTGGGGGGTTGGCCAATCTAGCACAGCCTTCACCTTGGCTGGGTCAGCCCTCAGTTCTCCCTCCACTATAATGAAGCCAAGGAAAGAAGTGGAAGATGTAGAAAATTCACACTTCTCTGCCTTGACGTATAGTTGGCTCTCTAAGAGCCGCTGTAACACGGCTCTCACATGGGTCTCGTGCTCCTCTGGCATGCAAGAAAAAATCAGGATGTCATCTAAATAGACGAAAACAAACCGATTAAGCATATCCTGGAGGGCGTCATTGATTAAACGCTGGACAACAGCGGGGGCATTAGTTAGACGAAAAGGCTAAATATTCAAAATGCCCCAGATGAGTCTTAAACGTTGTTTTCCACTCGTCCCCCTCGCGTATTCAAACTAGATGGTAGGCACTGTGTAGGTCAAACTTAGAGAATGCACGTGAACACTGCAGGAGCTCAAAAGCGGAGTTCATCAGGGGCAGAGGGTATTTGTCTTTGACAGTGACGGCATTAAGCTCCCGATAGTCAATGCATGGACGCAAAGACTCGTCCTTTTTGCCTACAAAGAAAAAACCCCGCCCCTAGGGGAGCCAAGGATGGCCAAATGAGGCCGGTGTTCAGCGAATCCTTAATGTACTTTTCCATCGCCTCTCTCTCAGAACCTGAAATGCTATAGAGTTTGCTGGATGGCAACCTCGCCGGAAGGAGGGCAATGGTTCAGTTGTACGAGCGATGCGGGGGAAGTGCTAATGCTCACGACTTGCTAAATACCTCCCCGAGATCGTGATTGGCCTTGGGTACGAGGCTGAGGTCCGACGGCTCAACCTGAGGCGAGGAGACGGGAAGGGATGGGGAACACTCAGCGGAATTTAGACACGTAGCCAAACAGTTAGCACTCCAGGAGGTGATAGAATTTTGTACCCAGTTAATAATAGGGTTATGCCTCCGGAGCCATGGATAACCCAGTACCACTGAGTGAGAAGCTCGTGGAAACACGTAAAAAGTCTGCTTCTCACGGTGGTTACCAGACAAAAGGATGGATAACTGTGCCGTGCAATGAGTAATGGACGCCACCGTCTGGCCAGAAAGAGTACACACAGAGCGGGGAGCCAGCAGTTTAACTGTTGGAATCCCCATCTCGTGCACCAGCATAGATGAGACAAAATTCCCCCCCGTCCCGGAATCAATCAGGGCGGAGACCCTCCTCTCGACCCCCAGTAGCTGGATGAGGGCCGAAATGGAGAAATTACCGGGGGGATCGGATTGAGTCCCGCCTGCCAGACCCCCCACGGCTACTGATGGGTTGATTCTTTTGGCCGTAGGTGGCATGTGTCCAAATTATGGTTCAAAGAACCGCAGTAGGCAAACGTCCCAATCTGCCGCCGTTGCTCAACCTCTGCTCGCGGAAGACGAGCAGAGCTGAGCTCCATTGGCTCGGGGGCGGGGGCGGGCTTACCTCGGTCAGTAGACGCTGGGAAGGAACGAGTGACAGGCGGGCGAGAGGAGGCACTGCGCTCCTGGTATTGATTATCTAACCCGGCCGCCTGATCTATCAGGCCGTCCAAGGTGGCAGGAATGGCATAAACCACCAAGTCATCCCAGAGACAAGGATTCAGACCGTGGAGGAACGCACTGTGTAATGCAACCTCGTTCCACCCCGAATCCACTGCATCAACCCAGAACTCCATCGAGAAGTCAGCCACCAATGGACTGTCCTGACAGAGTGATATTAGGCGACTCATAATGTTCCCCTCATTCTCAGAACAGTCAAAGGTGTGGGTAAACTCAGCCACAAATTGGTCAAATGCTGGTGGCGAAGTTCTCTGACTGTCGATAACAGCCCAAGCCCAACTAAGAGCGTGGCCCCGAAGCAGAAGAACAAACTGATGAATCTTGGAGATGTCATCCAGGAACTCCCCTTGCACCTGCCCAAAATAAAGCCGAAACTGACATAAGAAGTCCTTGCATTTCCCCACCTCCCCTGCATACGGGGCAGGAGTGAAAATAGCAAGGGTTCGGCGGACAATAGAAGAAGGAGGAGCAGGTGAAGGTGGAGCAGCCGGGGCATCAGCATGGTCCAGTCGATCAGTAAGGACACTCAGCTGCTGCACAATTGCCTGCAGCAATTGAGTGTGATCAGCTACCTGCCTCTCTGTAGCGTCGAGGCGGTGGAGCGCGGAGTGCTCAGTTGATGATGATGATGCACCTGCCAGGTGGTAACTCTGGCTGGCTGGTTCTGTCATATTGGCTGGACAAGCCACCTGAGTACAATGTGCAATCACCAAGCGAGCACACAAAAAATGATTGACCATTTTTTAGAATGTTCAAACACAGCAATCTTGAAGAGAAAACGCCAATCACTTGCCAGATAAGTAGGAGCCCTGCGGAGGACAGACAAGGCTGATTAGGGAGGAATGGAGATTTAATGGGTAAACAAATGATGCCACTCACATGGGAGATAGGAGGAGACCAGCACGGAACCCAGCGAAGGAGAGGATCCAGCAGGCGGAACTGCCGGACAGGTTGGGTGGATGGGTCTGACAGGACAGAGAAGGAAGGCTACTTTGAGGAGGAGCAACAGGCTGGCGAGCACACTAAATCCTCGCAGACGCACAGCTCCGTTGGCAGGAACCTGGAAAAGGTGGAAGAGAGGAGATTGTTAGATAATGTCATAAGACAAGTAACCATTTACAATAGAGCCATCGGTTGAGCAGTATACCCAAATGAGCCAGCGTTGAATCACTGAAGACTGCTCCCTTATATACGCTGCCAGGCAGGAATCAGCAGGTGCGTCTGATGAGGGAGCCGGTGAGCAGGAAGGAGGGGGGCGAGCGCTCGCCGCACATGACAAAAAATTGGGACAGGCTGATACAAACCTTAAATTATTTACTAATTCTCTGGTCAATGCTATGGAAATAATTTGTGCATTTACTGCAGTAATACTCTTGGAGTCTCCTTCATATTTACTCTTGAAAAAATGTTTCATTTATCCAAATGTACAAAACAATGAGTTTATATCCACTGAGAGGCTCAAACACTGACTCACTGTTTTTTTCTTGCAAACTTGCAACTTTGTAATTTTGCTACTTTTTTCTTGTAAATGTTTTGACTTTTTGTAAATTTTTCTGATCATTTTTTTCTCATAAATTTGTGACTTTTTTGTTTTAAATTTGCTACTTTATTTATCAGAAATTTACTTTTTTCTTAAATTTGTGATTTTTTCTTTTTTTTTTTGTTGTTTTTGTATAGTTGCTGGTTAGGGTTAAACACAATCTTGTCCAAGGCCCCCAAAAAGTTAGAAATAGCCCTGACTGCAAAAACACTTGTAGTGTCTCCTTCAGTATAAGCTCTGTTTATTGCCTCACCCCAAACAGTGAAGTAGCTGTATAATAGGGGACTTAGCAAAAAAAGTTCATGTAACATATAGTATTTTATTGCACATTTCTACAAGAAGCTTGTGGGAATGTGAGAATGATGAGACAGATTTCTCTCAAAGCAGCTTTATTCACATTCACCAACATCTCAACGGAGAAAGAGGGCATTACAGGGAACTCTCGTCCTTAAACACCAGGACTCTCACAGTTCACAAGTCACATGCATCACAAGTCACACTGCATTATAATCGGCAGTAACAATGCATCTCCTCTCTCTGATATCACCCCCACAGTCTACCATGCATCTCCTCCTTAATTCTCTAATAACACCCCCACAGTCTCAAGCTCTGCATACCAAAGCTAACATCCTTGCAGCTTCCTGTTATCCCCAAGGAAGCTCTGTCTTTGTTCTGATCTAAAATGTGAGGCCTTACATCAGTCACAAAGTACGTCACATATGTGTGGCCACCACACCAGCCCCCCCAAACATTTTAGAACAAACAAGAGAATAACAACATGCATGCCATGATAGAATCAATTCACATCAGTCCGCATGCTGTCTAGGTTTCAGTCTCCTGCTGTATCTGCTGTAGCTGGGATTCAATGTCTCCACGGCGCTGTCACGCTGGGGGTTTGCCGTCTGGGGGTGGAAACCCTTTGTCAGTCCCTGCGGGTGTTCTGGGGAAACATTACTCTGTGAAGCCCCCCATGGGGGTCTACCTCGCCGTGGGACCCTTGCCAACAGCACTTGCTCATCCGCCACCACAAAAGCGGGTTTGAGTCTGTTTATGCCAACTTTTTCTTTCCTACCCCCCAAATCTAGCAAAAACTGCTTGTCCCCTGTTTCCAGCACTCTGAACGGTCCGTCATAAGGTGGTCGCAACGGGGGTCAATGCGCATCATGTCTGACAAAAACAAACTCTGCGTTCTTCAACGCTTTAGGCACAAAAACGCGTGGAAAACTGTGGTACATGGGGCCAGGCAGCGTGCTTGATTCTATGTTACTCCACAACAGCTGCGACGGGGAGGTGTCTGGCGCCGGGTTATCTGGGAGAAACTCCCCAGGCAGCCGAAGTGGTTGCGCAAACATGAGCTCCGCTGGGAAGGCTTCTAAGTCCTCTTTAGGCGCAGAACGCAACCCCAATAAAATCCACGGTAACTTGTCTACCCAATTTGCATCCGTCAGTGATGCTCTGAGAGCCGCTTTCAATGACCTATGAAAATGTTCGCATAACCCGTTAGCCTGCGGATTGTACGCGGTTGTGCGGTGAATTGTGACACCCAGGCTGCGGGCCATAGTCGACCAAAGTTCGGACACAAATTGAGGGCCTCTGTCGGACGTAATGTCCGACGGAACTCTGAAACGCGCCACCCAAGCTGTTAAAAACGCGCGCGCTACCTCCTAGGCCGTGGTTGATGCCAGCGGAACCACTTCAGGCCAGCGCGTGGTGCGGTCCACCATTGTCAGAAGGTATGTGCACCCCTGTGATGGCGGGAGGGGTCCCAAGAGGTCCACATGAACATGATCTGGTGGCTGCTCGATAAGGCTCTCCACATGCTGAGCCGTGTGGTTGTCCAGTCTTGCGACCACATGGTAGAATTTTGTGTCGTCTATCGATATTCCCCGGAGGTTGAATTGTGCCTCAACCGCGTGGAACCAGGACCGCGGATTGTTCTGCCAAAAGTCCGGTAGCTGGACCGTAGCGGCAGCCGCTTGGCTGGGGGCTCCTGACGAGGCTGGCCCCGGGGAATTCTCCTGTTGCTGCATGCTACGTCTTGGGTCACCAGTGTGGGAATGTGAGAATGATGAGACAGATTTCTCTCAAAGCAGCTTTATTCACATTCACCAACATCTCAACGAAGAAAGAGGGCATGACAGGGAACTCTTGTCCTTAAATACCAGAACTCTCACAGTTCACAAGTCACATGCATCACAAGTCACATTGCATTATAATCGGCAGTAACAATGCACCTCCTCTCTCTGATATCACCCCCACAGTCTACCATGCATCTCCTCCTTAATTCTCTAATAACACCCCCACAGTCTCAAGCTCTGCATACCAAAGCTAACATCCTTGCAGCTTCCTGTTATCTCCAAGGAAGCTCCGTCTTTGTTCTGATCTAAAATGTGAGGCCTTACATCAGTCACAAAGTAGGTCACATATGTGTGGCCACCACAAGCTCTCTGATTTTGTTACACCTGTGATAGGATATTTTCAAGTTTCATTAATTATTCTATATGATTTCAATGCTATATTATTCTATTCTATTATAATTGTTTCTGGTGCATATAAAAATCCAATGTCTGGGTCACTGTGATATTTTTATTGTCTCAGAGCTTGAAAAGACTGTCTGTTTTCAGAGCAAGATTAGGATGAGCAAGATTGTGAATAATGACGAAAGTTTCTTTGTTTTATCATACCAAGCTGTACTGTATTGTCAGGATGACCAGATCATGTTAGAATGTTCATTGCTGACCACAGATAAAGAAGGAGTCACTTGGAGAGTTGGCTCCTGCCAGTCTAGCTCAGATAAGAGACAGGGGTATAAAAGAGCAACATCTTTGAACACATGTTAGGGAGTCGGTGCTGTGAAGCTCTGAGGTGAGTGTATGCTGCTACTGATTTCCTCCTTTCTGATCAGAAGGAGGATAAATGACTCGGAACTTGGAAAACCGCCTATTGATTATTGTTTCAACCTCAGTCAATTCATTTTTGTTCTAACATAATTGTCGCCCGACGTGGGACCCATATAGAGTGGTCCACGGCATTTTCCGACGAGCCTGGACTTTAGACAAGTGCACAGTCAAAGGAGAGGAGAGACCCATACTTCTGGGAAGCGCTGGAAAAAAAAACAAAAAACGCTGAATTTCCCTCTTCAAAGGCCCTGGTGACGTCGGGGAGCGGCGTGGAGCTCTGACGGGTCTACCGGAACTCAGAGGCGGATTCCAGGTGTGAGTAATTTATTCCAGTTTTTGTTATTGTTGTTATGGCCAGAGAGTGATTGCCTAGACCGATTGTACACTAGGTGAAAGACTGAAAGAAAGAGACCTACAGCCTAATTGATAAGTTATGTTACTCACGGTGCGGGTATCGCAATAATCCCTTGGGAAGATGGAGCTTTCCTTTCCAAGCGGTGATCTATATTCCTAGATCCGGGGTAATTCTTAGAAATTCGCTGGATTCCGACTTTTGAAGTAAGTTCTAGATGGAGGTCTAGAAGCCAGTACTGGGTTAAGAGAAGAAAAAAAAAAAACGGGAAAGATACGTGTTCTCGTTCCTCTCCGGAAGAGCCACGTGATCCCAGAGAAGTTAATTTTTCGGGGTAAGATTCATGCCAAATTTTGGCGTGCCTTTTGGGACTGCTTCTGCTTATGTTTCAGTTTTGGACTTGTCAGCATTAGTGGGGAGGTGACGTGAACCCCGAAAAAGGGAAAAAGTTGTTTTCACGGAAGATTCGTGCCTTTATCGGGTCTGTTTATTGCCCATTGGCTCCGCTATGGTGAGCTATTGCAAGATGCCGAGAGAGGTTTAGCTCTGGGCTTTAGACACACAGCAGGGGGGCTGACGTGACCGTTGAAATTGTTTGTTTTGTGAGTTTGTTGAAGCGCTAGAATAAAAAAAAAAGGGAGTTACTGTGTTCTGAGTTTGTTTTGTCTGTGTTACATGAAATCCGCTCCGGTGTGAAACATAGAGAGGCTGAGTTCCCACGGAGGCGGAGTGAATAAGGTGTGAAATTGATGTCTGTGGTTTTTTTTCTCTCTAATATTTGTGGAGCATAAAAGGGGTGGTTAGTTAATTATCTTTTTGGAAGTGTTTAAAATTATAGGTATTTGAAAATAGTAGCCTTGAGCAGAAACAGTGGACTGATGTTGTGCTTTATGGCAGTGTAAAAAAAAAAAAATGAAAGGAGAAGCTTCACGCTGCCAGTGGCGGTGTGATGGTTGCCATATTTGATTTTTTCCACTGAGGTTGCCAGATCTGGAAATTAATTGAAGTAATTCTCATGCTGTTTTGGGCTTTGGCATGAACCTAAAAGTCTTTATTGTATGACCTTGTAGAGATAACGCAAAAGAAAACATGTCTGGGCCCTGTCTGTCTGTACCTGTCTGTGTGTAATGTCTGTCTCAATGTGTATCTGTTTGAGATTCTGTGTGTGTCCTTGAGAGAAGGAGAAAAAGAAACAGAGAGTTTGGGGAATAAAAAAAAAAAAAATAGAAAAGCCGTGTAGCCAGTGATTCGTGTGTGGAAAACTTGGTAAAAAGAAAAGAAGAGGAAAAAAAACTTTCAAACATGGGTTGCTGTTATAGCAAAAAGGACAAAAATAGTACAAGGTTTCTGGCAAAATGGAGAAAGAAATTTGATTTCAGTGGGGAACTTGAGGTTAAAGATTGTAAGAGCTTGATTTCTGCCATCAAATTAGCAGCAGACGACAGGAGGCAAAAAGAGTTAAAATATGAACTTTTTGAGGCTGAACAATGGCTTCAGATTGCCAGGCAACAGCAAGCTGATTTGAAGAGGAAAGACCAGACCTTAAAAGACTCGGATGTTTGTAATAAGAAGGGTTTGACTAATGCACATTTTTTTCTCAAAATTCCGAGGTGACAAAGGAAATAATGGCCGGAGCAGGTGGCGAGATAACCTGACCCCTCCCTCTCTGCATCCGGATCTTGAGACGGTGACCGCCTTGGCTCCTCCCCGGCCTCCTCCTCCACGCCCACCTCCTCCTTCCTTTCAACGCAGGCCGGACATCAAACCTAGAGGCCAGCTTTCTCATCTGACAAAAAAGTTAAGTGATTATGCACCTTCACATTATGCCATTTCAACAGCACACACATCCTCACCCTTAGATAAACACATTAAGGAAGAGGAACATGCAATAGAATTAGGACAATTTCCTATGGTTAAACTATACAACCCGGCTTATGTTGGTCCAGCGGCTGAAGGTGCTGAAGTCAATAGCCAAAACATTCTTTAAAATATTCCTACTGTGCTAGTTAACCACCAACTGATGCAGCATTAACTCAGCAGGTGAAAGAATTAAATGAACATATTAGGAACAAGTGGAGGTTAAAACATGATTTGACAGCTATTCAGAATTCCACTTAACATAAAACAGAAAGTGTTGAAGCCTATAGGTGTAGGTTGCAAAATGTTTTTGGACAATCATTCAGGTTTGGAAAATCCTACTGTAGATACAGGTTCAGAACCCTATTGACAACATTTGAGAAGTGTATTCCTACAGAACATGCATCCAAATTTAGCACAGCATGTACGCATACACCTTGTAATATGTCACACATGTTCATTTGCTGATGTGTTGATATATGCAAAACACGCAGAACAAGTGAGCTGACCCTCAGGGGGAGGCTTTTGCTTCCCCCACTTCTGTATTTTCCCAGGGTCCCTGGTGTGGAGGAGGGGGGGGGCTTGGTGCTGGGTCTGCGGGCCACGTTCAGGAGGCCAGAGGGAGGGGAAGGGACTACGCCCTGCTCAAAGCCACAACAACGACAGCAACAGCGACAACCGGACTCATCACATCCCGACATGTGACTGACCGAACCAAAGCTAAGTACAGCTACTGACGATGACATTTGACATACAGTATTTCATTTACCTGACTTTGACCTAATCACGACACTAAAGGGTTTATCAGAGGTTACTCTAGAAGTTCAGGGAACTTCTGTGAAATTTCTTCATGATTATGGGGCTCACAAAATCAGAACACACAGTGATCATTAAATCAGCAAATGGGAAGCTAAAAAAGAAATATCTTTATGAAATTGTAACAGTAAAAAGATGTTACAGGGGACAGTGCAGAAGGTTCATTCATTTTGTCACAAGTGTGTCTAGTTAACTTATTAGAAAGGGATTTGCTCACAACTCTCAATATCGCCCTAATTCCAACAGAAGGTGGTATGAGGGCATCACATTTCCCACATGTATCAGAAATTCATATTTTGCAAGATTTTGCAGTACCAGCTCATGGTCGCTTCGCTTGGTACCGGCCGGACCAACCAGAGTGGCTGAGAGTTTGGAAGCCAAAATAATGCAATATTTCAAAACACGGGTTCCTACAACCGTGCAAGCCACAAATCAAAATCATTGCAACATGTATGACAAATATCTGAGTGGCTCAGATGACAAATTTGAGAAAACATTTTTTGTAAACTCATCCTCCAGAACAATTATCGCAAATTTGTACTGGTTGTGACGGCAGCAGCTGTGTTTGTTTGATCCATGTGAGAAACATGGCAGTTCTTGTGACTGTTGTAATTTCCCTGCTATATATGTCAACAGTGACATCCTTTCCAGTATTTGACCTTTGGTTGTACAGCAATGCCTCCCAAAGATTTGTTTTGGCAGGTATATATACTCACAGCCTGGCTCTGTGTGCCAGTCAAAAGTTGTTTACTTTGTGTCTGGGGGAACCCCCAACATGGAAATGACCTTTGACCTCTGGGGAATCCCTTGGGAACTCCCTACCTTTTTTTTATTCCCTCCATATTTTTTTTTTTTTAAAACCTAGGTTTGGAAATTTGTCCTTTGAGATTTAAAAATTATTGAAATAATTTGTCATCAAAAATACATGAGGTATAAGTATTATTCACAACAGGAAGTAGACGATTTTGAGACTTCCTGCCCAGCAGAATATGGCAACAGACGGATTGAGCATGGCTGGCTAAAACAAAAATCCAAGCCATCCAGCTGCTTACCTCAGCCCAGGTAGGGTGAAACTGTCATAATGATGAAATAATCCCGCATATCCAATTATCTACCCAATATTCTGTAGGTTGTTTGAGAGATGATGATATTTTTGAAGTTTGTTGAAGTGTGACTAGACCATGTGACTGTCAGTGGTAATCCATGCCTATGTAACCCTTCACCTAGTCTCCATGCATGTGCAAAAAACTGTAATAGTTGTGAAAAAGTAATTTTTGAAGCTTCATTTTGTGAATAGGGATGTATTTTTGACTTGAAGTAAATGCAGTATTATTCTGGTCAGTCACTGCTACAATTCCCGGCCTGCATGGCCTTGGTAGTTTTTAGAAGTGCAAATCTGGCAATCCTTCATTATTTACTGGATGCCTAGTTCTAGTCAATTTTATTGTTATGTTTTTGAATTGACATCTTGACTTTAAATTAGCTGAAATACCAATTTACAAGGTATTTATTCTGGGCTATTAATTGCAGACAAAATGTGAGAGGCTGCAAGGAATTTCTGCCCTCGGAAGGCTGCGACCCGGCAAAGGGGTTAGTGAAATGTTTAACTCTGTTGAAGTTTAATGATGGTGGTTTGAATATGCACATGTCCAAAGAATAGAAACTTTGTGTGTTTCTAATATGAAAATCTGATGTGCACAAGCCATACAATTTTAAATGTTGATTTGATAATCTGTTGTATTTGTTTACAGTAAATGCTGCATAATTTTTGCTGGTAGCTTTCTTGCAACAACTCAGTAAACCTAAAAAATCTATCAATTTGAGATCATAAATGTTTACATTTGTGTGTATGCAGTATGATTTAATTTCTGCAATACTAGAATTTTGTGTCCACAGCTGAAATAATATTTCTTGTGTTTGATATGTTTCAGTCTTTACGGTGTTTGATGCATTAAAGTCGAAAGCAAGGACATTAAAGATGTGTCAAACTCAGTTATTGCACACCAAAATGCAGCTCATAATCCGGGGCCAGAACAGTAAAGACACTACCTCATACTCGTCTGTACCAAGTCATTGTGGACGAGCATGGGTGTGCAAGCAAAGAACGCTGCAGATTCAAGAGGTTGGGTCGTGCCGTGTCATCGAGATCGTGATGGTAACATCCTGTCGGTGCCACTCACCAGTGTGCTAGTGCTAGTGTATGACAATTGAGTAAGAGACATTCACTTTTCTGCTACAGCCTGCAAGTGAAGGACATGTATCCAGTGATTGAACCTTGAGGGCACATTTTAAGTCAAGTCAAGTCAAGTTTGTGTTTCTCAAGTGCAAAGTCAAGTTTATTAGTCACTGAATACTGTGTTTATTTTGTGCTGATGTTGAGAGAAGTGTTTGCATTATTCTGTTTTCATTGTACATGTACTGCTTGTGCACATCCTGTTGCTAGCGTATTTCAATCAGTATTTTTTGAACATCAATTTAAATCAGGCTAGTAAGATCAAGTAAGATCAAGGGCTGAGGTAAGGGCTGGTTGAGCTTCAATTCAATGATATAAGTATATTTCAAGATTCCTCAAATTTAATTCAATTTTGAATTAATCAAATCAAGTACAAGTTCAAAGTATTTAGGGAATCATATACCCCAAAGATAAGAATTCCCTAATTCAAGTATAGTTTCCATTCAGTTATTTTGAGTGGAAATTTCGAGGTAAACATAAAAAACACATTGTGTTTCAGGTTTGAATAATATTTTTTATCTCCAGGTTTTCACTCAAGAAATCTGGTTGGTGAAAATCCCAATTACTAAGCCTGGCTAGCATTGTCTGTCAGACCATCCAGATTTACTAAACATTTTTTTTTTTTTACGGTCATTAGATTGCCAAAACGACTGTCGGGTGGCATATGCTGTCACAAAGAGTTCACCAACTCACTGAAACAGTTGACAGTGTATGTAATACTGCCGGCAATCGAAACTCACTTTATTCAAAGAGGTAATATAAATTACCATTTCATTTTTTGTCCCATTTCCTCACTATTTTCCATAAACACTGTACTGCAACAAAATGGCTGCAGCTGCCAAAAATGCAACTGAGCAAGAATTGCGAGAGCAGATCACAGCTGTCAAAGAGCAATTACAAGCCATAAATGCTGACTTGGCAGTTGAAACCTTGTCTGAGGAAGAGTGAGCTCAACTCAACACTGATGCAAAAACAGTACATGATGCAATAGAAACTCTTGAAATGGAGTTGGCTACAATCAGTGAACAAGAAAAGAATAATGGTGACAAGAAGCAACCAGAAGAAGAGAATGCGGTGGCTGGAGTTCAAGAAAAAGAAGATGCAAGTGATCCAAAAGATGGCGCCACTGGCAAGACTAACCAGAACACTGCACAAACAAAACTCAGGCATGTCCCACTTCATGAGCTGAAGCAAAGACGAGAGACAAGCATGAAGAGACTGAAAGAAGTCAGGCGGTTAGTGAAAACAAAGGGAGAGGATAAGTCTGTCTCACCAGAGATTTCTGCTGAATACGACAGCCTCAATGACAAAGTTGCGACTTTAGATGCTGTCATCAGTAAAAAAGAAGAACAAGAAGCACAGATAGACAGAGCAAACAAAAGGTTTATGCAAACATACAGTAAAGTAAAGAAGGCTGTGTTCGCTCTTTTTTATGCATACAAAGATGAGGTCTTGGACACAACTGAAGATGACTTGGAAGACCTGATTCGCCTGGACAAAGAAATGACAGCTACATATGAAGCCTGTCGAGATTTGTGCCCGCCAGACAACGAGATGTGGCGCAGAGTCGACAGCGCTAAGCAAATGTGCTCAGACATGGCGAAAACCTTGAAACAAATTGGAGAGAATCCAATGATGGCAGAAAAGGAGAGAAAAGGCCTTCTCAAGACTACTTGGGGAATGGATTATTCCAGGTCTCTCTTTGGAAGCAAGTTAGACTATGAGTCTGATATTTCTGCCAAGTCTAAAGTCTCCATTCAGTCAAAGGTATCTGTAAGTACACAGATTTCAGAATCTTCAACAGGGTCTTCAACAGGATCAAGTAATGCCTCAGAAAAGGCCAGGAAGCTGGCTGAATTGAGCGCTAAGCGAAAGTGTGCAGAACTTCACGCAAAGATAAGGAAATACAAGGTGGCCTTGGAAAGTTGTCATGAACAATTAGAAATAGCAGAAGAAGAGGAAAGAGTCCAAAAGTCAGATGACATCTCTTGTTGCAGTGACAAGCCTAGTAAAGGTTATCTGAATCCAGAGGCACCTGCTTTTTCTCCTGAGGCCAGATCACCAAAAGCTGAAGATTGCGCGAGCCAAGTAGAGTCACAGTTGGCCTTCATCGCCCAAACCTTCTCAGATAGCATCAGCAAATCAAGGCTGCCTGTTCCCACACCTCCTGTGTTTGATGGTGACCCACTCAAGTTCATCAACTTTCGCAAAAGTTTTGTGACACTTGTTGAGAACAAGGGAATTCCACCATCAGACAAGCTGTATTATCTGCAGCAGTACCTTGTAGGAGAAGCCAGAGTGGCAGTAGAAGGTTGTTTTTTCGGAAGTGATGAAGCTGCCTACAACCGTGCATGGACCACGTTGGAAGAGCGGTTCGGACACCCCTTCACCGTTCAACTCTCCTTGAGAAACAAGTTGAGAGACTGGCCCAAAGTAACAGGCAAAGATAAGAAAGGTCTTCAAGATTTCAGCGATTTCCTGAGCACCCTCAAAGAAGCTATCCCCTACGTGAAAGGTCTTGAAGTTTTGAACGATTGCGTCCAAATCCAGGAAACAGCAACCAAGTTACCCGAGTATTGCAACACTAGGTGGACACGGCGTGTTACAGAAGACATAGATGTTGGAAAGGGCTACCCTTGGTTTCAAGAATTTGTCGACTTTGTGGCCAGAGAAGCCAGAGTGGCTACCAACCCTATATGCGTGGTCGCTCAAAACCAAGACAAGTTGCCAACCGCGAATAGAGGAAACGAGTCTAGGGCAAAGACAAAACGAGCACCTGGCATTACTCATGCCACCAACACCAACACCAGTGCTGAAAAAGAAACCCCTAAAAGTGGAGCCAAAAATTCTCCAGTTTGCACCTACTGCGACAAAGATCACCTCATCTACAAGTGCAATGCTTTCAAAGAGTTGCCTTATGATGACAAAATACAAAGCATTCAAAGCAAGGCCCTTTGCTTCAAATGTCTCAGACGTGGCCACACATCAAAGAAGTGTCTAGTTAAAGTGTCCTGCAAAACGTGCAAAGGCAAACACCAAACTCTGCTGCACTTAGACAAGAAGAAAGCAGACACAAAGCTTACAGAGTCAGAAGCCGACAAAGATGAAAACACATTTGAATCTATTTCAAACAAAACCAACCAAGATTACATGAAGAGTTGTACTTCAATGATCGTACCTGTTTGGGTCAAGACAGGCCAAGCTGGCTCGCAAGAAGTATTGGTTTATGCACTGATTGATTCCCAAAGCGACAGCTCCTATATCACAGAGGATCTGGCAGCCAAGCTGTGCATGCCACATGAAACAACAAGACTGAAGATAACAACTATGACATCTTCATCGGTGGTCTATTGTAAGAAGTTCTCAGACATCAAACTGAGAGGATACGACTCGACTGTCGAAGTCCGAGTCAAGTCGTGCTACACAAGAGACCACATCCCTCACAACAGGGAGCACATTCCTTCAAAGGTAGCGGCAAGTATGATACCTCATTTGGCTCCAATAGCCCCCTTCATTCCTCCTATTCAAGACTGTGAAGTGGGACTGCTCATTGGATACTCCTGCCCACAAGCACTCAGACCGGTGGAGATAGTCTCCGGAAATCCCGAAGAAGCCTTTGCTGTGAAAACAGACTTGGGATGGAGCATCATTGGAGGCCCTTGTTATGAACAAGGCAACAATGGTGTATGCCATAGGATTGTCGCCAAAGAATTGATAGTGCCACCACCCTGTGAGATCCTGAAGGTTCTCGACCAAGATTTCAGCGACACCAAAGATGAAGCATGCTATTCCCAGGTTGATCTCGCGTTTCTGCAAATCATGGAAGAAAACATCCAAATCAATGAAAATGGAAGAATCTCCATGCCATTGCCGATCAAGTCTACCACGAAGTTGCCCAACAACTACGGGATGGCCATGTCTGGGCTAAATTCTCTGAAAAGGAAATTGAGCAAGGATAACAAGTTTAGAAACCACTACTGCGACTTCATGGACCAGATGATTCAAAAGGGCCATGCAGAGCGTGTTGAACCTCCTTCACCAAATCAAGTCATCAATTACATACCACATCAAGGTGTATACCACCCACAAAAACCAGACAAGATAAGAGTGGTTTTCGACGGTTCGGCCAAGTACCAAGGTTTGGGCCTGAACGACATGCTGCTGAAGGGTCCGGACTTGATGAATGGCTTGCTTGGCGTGCTATTGAGGTTTCGTCAAGACAAAATTGCAGTGACCTGTGACATCGAACAGATGTTTTACAACTTCGATGTTCTGCCACAGTACAGAGATCTACTGAGATACTTATGGTGGCCCGATGGGGACTTGACACTCCCGCCAGCGGAGTACAGGCTCACTGTACACTTATTCGGGGCCACATCATCACCAGGATGTGCCAACTATGGCATAAAGTACTTGGCAAAGACGCACAAAGAGAGCTTTCCTGAAGGAGCAAAATTCCTCACAAGGAACCTTTACATGGACGATGGTTTGAGCAGCCTGTCTACCGTGGGTGAAGCGAAGGAGCTAATCTGCCAGGCCACTGAAATATGCAAAAAGGGCAAAGTTAGACTCCATAAGTTCCTGTCGAACAGCATAGACGTCCTGGAATCTATACCACCTTCAGAAAGAGCCACTGCCGTCTCAGAAATAAACTTGGAGCTGGAACCTCTCCCGGTTGAGCGCACACTTGGAACAAGATGGGATGTTCAAAATGACTGCTTCAGGTTCAAGATAACACTACAGGATAAACCCAACACAAGAAGAGGCATCCTCTGTACAGTCATGTCAGTCTATGACCCAAATGGATTTGTTAGCCCTGTGGTGTTGCAAGGGAAAAAGATCCTGCAAGAACTGTGCAAGCAAAAGAAATCCTGGGACGAACCTGTCGAGCCTGTCATAACTGAACGGTGGGAGAGCTGGAAAGCAGATATTCAGGAACTGGAGGATCTGAAAATACCCAGATGTTTCAAGCCTGACAAGGAAGTGAAATCTTTCGAGTTGCATCATTTCAGTGATGCCAGCACTCAAGGTTATGGGCAGTGCTCGTATGTCAGAATGTGTGACCAAGATGGAAACATAGACTGCGCCTTGCTCATGAGCAAAGCGAGAGTGGCACAATCAAAAGTTGTCTCCATTCCTCGGCTTGAATTGACAGCAGCAACAACGTCAGTGAAAATCAGCAAGTTCCTCAGAAGAGAGCTCGAGATCCAGGTCACCAAGGAATATTTTTGGACAGACAGCAAGGTCGTGCTGGGATACATCGCCGACAGTGCAAAGCGGTTTCACGTGTTTGTCAGCAACCGTGTACAGTACATTCGGGAGAACACTGAAGTGCAACAATGGCACCACGTACCGACCAAGTCGAATCCAGCCGATCTAGCTTCGAGAGGCGTGTCGGCCAAAGAACTGGGCACCTCTATGTGGCTGAAAGGCCCAGAATTTCTCTACAAAGCAGAGCTACCACTGACTTCGCGAGACGATACTCTCAACCTTGGCGACCCTGAAGTAAAAGCACAGTGTCTCGGGGCATCTAGCGTTGTTCTACCAACAGGACTGTTGGATGTACTACAAAGGATTTCGAAGTGGCAGACCATGATCAACATCTTGGGAACTATGATAAGAAGAGTTTCTTCGAAGACAAGCCATCTACTCCAAGACAGAAAAGCACGTAATCTAGCCATCAAGTGGTTACAAGCCAAAGAGTTTCCTGAAGAGATCACAACCCTGGGGAAAGGTGGAAACATAGCAACGTCAAGCTGCTTGAAGACTCTAGATCCCATGTTGGATGAAGAAGGCCTGCTAAGGGTTGGGGGAAGAGTTCGTGAAGCAGAAGACATCACCAAGGAAGAATGTCACCCCATTATCCTTCCAAGAAAATCACATGTCACCGAGGCCATCATCAGGCATGTACATCAAAAGACCAATCATGGAGGTCACAGCTCAACTTTGAATGAACTACGATCTCAAGGATATTACGTACAAAGGGGCTCCAAGACAGTGGCTCAAGTGATACGCAACTGTATCATGTGTCGCAAGCAAAGAAGACCAGCGGAGAGTCAGAAGATGGCTGACTTGCCACAAGAACGTACAGAAGCGCATCCTCCATTCTACAAGTCTGGAATGGATTTCTTTGGCCCGTATCTCATCAAACGCGGAAGATCAGAAATCAAGCGCTACGGACTGCTGTGCACGTGTCTGTACAGTCGTGCAATTCACCTGGAGCTTCTAGACGACCTCTCAACTGACTGTTTCATCAATGCCCTAAGATGCTTCTTGGCATTGCGAGGTGTGGTTAGAAGCATACTCTGCGATCAAGGTTCCAACTTCATCGGTGCTGACAATGAAATGAAGCAAGCTCTCGCCGAATTGGATCATGACAAGCTGGAGACAGTTCTAGCAAACAAGCAAGTGGAGTTCAAGTTCAATGCTCCTCATGCTAGTGAGCAAGGTGGCGTATGGGAAAGACAGATCCGCACAGTGAGGAAGACGCTGAAGTCGGTGATAGACTTTGCGAACACACGACTAGACGACGCCTCCTTAAGAACACTGTTCTATGAGGCAGCATACATCGTGAACAGTCGTCCATTGTCTCCAACGTCTTTGAATGACCCACTCGCCGAACCTCCCATAACGCCAAATGCTCTACTTCATGGCAAGCTTGAGGGAGTCTTACCTCCACCAGGAGCCTTCTGCGCCCAGGACGTTTATGCACGGAAACGCTGGAGGCGTGTTCAACACCTGAGTCAGCTCTTTCGAAGTAGATGGAAACAAGAATACTTACTGAATCTCCAACATCGCCAAAAGTGGTGCAAACCAAAAAGAAACCTCCAAACAGGAGACATTGTTCTCATGATGGATGAAGGGTTGGCGAGAAACCAGTGGCCACTTGGACTTGTGACGAGTGCAATGGCCGACAAGGACGGACTTGTCCGAAAAGTGAGGCTGAGAATTTCGAATGCCAGAAGTGTGGCTCGTGGGGGGAAGATTAAGCCAGTCTCCGAACTGGAAAGACCAGTGCAAAAGGTTGTGCTCTTGCTGCCGGTTAAAGATTAGGTGACATTGTGAAAATTTTATGTTGGCATGACTTTATAGTCTTCCATCATAAAGATTTTGGTGGGAGTGTGATGGCAGCAGCTGTGTTTGTTTGATCCATGTGAGAAACATGCCAATTCTTGTGACTGTTGTAATTTCCCTGCTATATATGTCAACAGTGACATCCTTTCCAGTATTTGACCTTTGGTTGTACAGCAATGCCTCCCAAAGATTTGTTTTGGCAGGTATATATACTCACAGCCTGGCTCTGTGTGCCAGTCAAAAGTTGTTTACTTTGTGTCTGGGGGAACCCCCAACATGGAAATGACTTTTGACCTCTGGGGAATCCCTTGGGAACTCCCTACCTTTTTTTTATTCCCTCCATATTTTTTTTTTAAAAACCTAGGTTTGGAAATTTGTCCTTTGAGATTTAAAAATTATTGAAATAATTTGTCATCAAAAATACATGAGGTATAAGTATTATTCACAACAGGAAGTAGACGATTTTGAGACTTCCTGCCCAGCAGAATATGGCAACAGACGGATTGAGCATGGCTGGCTAAAACAAAAATCCAAGCCATCCAGCTGCTTACCTCAGCCCAGGTAGGGTGAAACTGTCATAATGATGAAATAATCCCGCATATCCAATTATCTACCCAATATTCTGTAGGTTGTTTGAGAGATGATGATATTTTTGAAGTTTGTTGAAGTGTGACTAGACCATATGACTGTCAGTGGTAATCCATGCCTATGTAACCCTTCACCTAGTCTCCATGCATGTGCAAAAAACTGTAATAGTTGTGAAAAAGTAATTTTTGAAGCTTCATTTTGTGAATAGGGATGTATTTTTGACTTGAAGTAAATGCAGTATTATTCTGGTCAGTCACTGCTACAATTCCCGGCCTGCATGGCCTTGATAGTTTTTAGAAGTGCAAATCTGGCAATCCTTCATTATTTACTGGATGCCTAGTTCTAGTCAATTTTATTGTTATGTTTTTGAATTGACATCTTGACTTTAAATTAGCTGAAATACCAATTTACAAGGTATTTATTCCGGGCTATTAATTGCAGACAAAATGTGAGAGGCTGCAAGGAATTTCTGCCCTCGGAAGGCTGCGACCCGGCAAAGTGGTTAGTGAAATGTTTAACTCTGTTGAAGTTTAATGATGGTTGTTTGAATATGCACATGTCCAAAGAATAGAAACTTTTTGTGTGTTTCTAATATGAAAATCTGATGTGCACAAGCCATACAATTTTAAATGTGGATTTGATAATCTGTTGTATTTGTTTACAGTAAATGCTGCATAATTTTTGCTGGTAGCTTTCTTGCAACAACTCAGTAAACCTAAAAAATCTATCAATTTGAGATCATAAATGTTTACATTTGTGTGTATGCAGTATGATTTAATTTCTGCAATACTAGAATTTTGTGTCCACAGCTGAAATAATATTTCTTGTGTTTGATATGTTTCAGTCTTTACGGTGTTTGATGCATTAAAGTCGAAAGCAAGGACATTAAAGATGTGTCAAACTCAGTTATTGCACACCAAAATGCAGCTCATAATCCGGGGCCAGAACACTGGTCACCAAAGGTCTATGCAGAAACATCTGTGAGGTTATTAGATAAAAATAAAGGTCACTTTAAACACTTTGCATTGAGCAAGCCTAAACACATGCAATGGAAGGACATAGGCTTAATGAATAATACAGAATTGGTAATAATAAATGTAAAACCTTATTTTAGGCCTTATCAGAGACAATATCTTTTATGCCCAGGAGCCATGAGATGACTGTTGTTGAGATATAGTGCTATATAAATAAAGTTGAATTGAATTGAATTCAAGAAGGTATTAAACCTGGTATGCAGGGACTCATAGATGCAGAGGTTATAGTATTAGGTCTAAAAATACTGTGCAATATACTTTGTTAAATGATCTACAATCACAAATTAAAATTTTTCACAGTGATTGACATCAGTAATGCTTTTTCCAGCATTCCCATCCACCCAGATCATCAGTTTTGGGTTGTATTCAAATTTGAAGGCAAGAGGTACACATTCACGAGGCTACCACAGGGCTATTGTGAATCACCAACCATTTTTTCACAGGCAATGTCAGCAAATTTGGCCCAGTTACATTTTGCTGGCATCCCCTGATGAAATCATTTGGAAAAAAAAAAAAAAAAGACACCATTGCCTTGTTGAAATTTTTAGCTGAGCAGGGTCACAAGGTTAACAAAGCAAAGCTGCAGTTGTGGAAGCCAGAAGTGAGATACTTAGGCCACATTCTGTCAGCAGAAGGGAGACATGTTGATCCTGTTCTCAAAGAGGCTATTTTGGCAGCGCCTAAACCAATCACAAAAAGAGACATGATGTCATTTTTTGGGACATTAAATTATTGTCACTCCTGGATTGCAAATTATTCATTTGAAGTGCAACCATTGTCTGACCTTATTTACAAAAAAACAATGGCACAGGTGGACAAGATTGAGCGGACACCTGAAGCAGAGTTGATCGCTCTAATTGAAGCATGCAAATTGGGATAAAAAAAAAATACTCAGTTTGCATTGATAATCAGTATGCATTTTACACTATTCACCACTTTGCACAAAAAGTGCAAACACCTCATTCTGGAGCTGCTTGAAAGTGTCAAACTGCCATTACAACTGACCATATGCAAATGTGCTGCTCATACGAATGGTAATGATCCGATTTCTAAAGGCAATCATTTTGCAGATCAAACTGCAAAGACGGTAGCACAAGGCTTGCAACTTAAACAAAGCACATTTGATTCTGTTTTGACATTGACTGAAGAGCTATCACATGATATTCTTGTTGAGGCTCAAAAAGCAGCACCACAGGCTGAAATTTACAAATGGATAAAGAAGGGAGCTATCCTTGATGACACCTTAAAGCTCTATAAATGTAAGGCAAACAAGCCTATTCTACCACGCAAACTGTTTCACCAAGTCTCTACCTTGCTCCATGGCGTTTTGCATGTAGCAAGAGGGAGGATGGTATCTACATTGAATAAAACTTTTACTGCCTATGGGTTTAGCCAGTTTGCCACACAGTTTTGTAAAAAATGTCTGATCTGTGCAAAAAAAAAAAAAAAAAAAAAAAAAAAAAAACAACAAAAAAGCACAGGGAAACTTCAAACCTCAGAGAGGCACTTTTCCAGCCTCTACTTATCCATTTCAGAACATTTGCATGGATTTTATTGAACTGAATAAATGTGAAGGCAAGAAATATTGTTTGGTCATTTGTGATATGTTTTCTAAATGGACAGAAGCTTTTCCTTGCACACATCCAAATGCAATCACAGTTGCAAAGAAATTGCTTGCAGAAATTATACCTAGGTTTGGAATACCTGAGAAAATTTACTCAGATAATGGTACACATTTTGTAAATCAAGTTATATCACATTTAGGCACAGCACTGAACATCAGTTTGAAGAATCATTCAGCTTATCACCCACAATATGCAGGACTGGTAGAATGTACAAACAGAACTATTAAAGAAAGACTCAGAAAAACAATGGCAGAAACAAGACAAAATTAGATTTACTGCCTTCCATTAGTTTTGTTTTACATGAGGATAATCCCACCCAAAGGGGGGTTGTCTCCATTTGAAATCATGTATGGCAAACCATACTTGTTGCCACCTTTGAGACCATTCAATCCTGGTGATGAAGAAGTGTGTTTAGCAGATTACATGAGAAGGATGTTGACTAACAGAGATATTTATCGCTGCTACTCTCCCCAGGAGGGTTCACGAGGAAACTGCGCCGATCTTGGCCAAGCCAGGAGACCTCGTCCTCATCAAAGCCATCAAAAAGAAGAATTGGACTGATTCACCCTGGCAAGGACCACATTTTGTTTTGTCAACGCCAACAGCGGTGAAAGTTGAAGGACGGGACTCTTGGGTGCATTTAACACACTGTAAACTTTACCCTGCTCTGAACTCACAGTAAGGGACTTCTGAATAAATATTTTCAACTCCATTCCATTAAAGACTCTCAGCAAGAGACTTTTTCTCAATTGTTTTCCTATACAAGTGTCGACTGACGACGCCCTACGTGGTGTCCAGTACCGGCTTGGGATAGGGAAGCAAGTGGTTGACCATCATGGAGAGACAAGAAGCGCAAGAAAGACGTTTGATCATTAAAGGGTGTAGTTGTTGTTTCCTTTACATCATCATCCTAGGGGTGACATTATTATTTTGGTTTCCTTTAGCTGCACCACAAACCATACATTGTAGTGCTAGGGACCTTGCACATATTCAGCACAATTGGCTAGAGCTACATGAGCATCACGATCATGAATATGCTGCCAATACGTGGTGGAGGTATGCTAATTATACGGCTAGGGCAGCTAATCGTTCCAATTGTTATGTTTGCTCCTTAGTGCCAACGTCAGCTGGACAGACTGCTGTTGTAGCCAAAATGATGGAACCAGCAAAGGCTCTCTGTTTTTTACAGAAGGCTATGAAAAGCCTTTTTTTTTTTTTTTTTTTTTTTCCGGTTCCGCCGGACCGGCGGCGCCACACGAGTCGGCTGCCTGTTGCAACAGCCCTTTTTTTTAATCTTCCTTCTTCTTTCTACACCTTTCACTCTGTATATATATCACGGACGCACGGATCGCCCCGGGGGTCTCCCGGGTCGGCGGACGGAGCCACGGTTTGCAGCGGGAGACGTTACAGCGGGGAGGAGCTAGTGCTAGCTAGCACTTGGCCGCCGCCCGGTGCTAATGGGAAACTCGACATACCGGGAGCTGTAGCGAAAAGGACGCGGGTGCCGGGCTGGAGTTTAGGCGGCGTGAAAGAAATATAAGACAGAATAATAAAGAGCGATGGCAAGAACCAAGCAGACCGCCCATAAAATCTACTGGAGGAAGAAGCCCCCCAGGAGACAGCTAGCCACCAGGGCTGCTCGGAGAGGCGCTCTGGCCACCGGCAGAGTGAAGAGGCCTCGCCGTCACAGGCCCGTGGCTCTGAGAGAGATCCGTCGCGACCAGAAATCCACGGAGCTGCTCATCCGTAAGCTGCCCGTCCAGCGCCTGGTGAGGGAGATCGCTCAGGACTTCAAGACCGTCCTGCGTTTCCTGAGCTTCGCCGTCATGGCTCTGCAGGAGACCAGCGAGGCCCACCTGGTGGGTCTCTTCTTCGCTAAGGGGGTCACCATCATGCCCAAAGACTTCCAGCTGGCCCGCTGCATCCGCGGAGAGAGAGCTTAGACTTTCTGCTGCACATTCACCAGCCATAATGCTCTGCACTGTGTGTCTATATATATATATACATTTATAGTAATATGGACATATGTTTACTAGATGTTGTTTTTTTTTTTTTCTTGCCTTCTGATTGTTGCTCTGAGTGTTGCTATCCCTGTGCTGTTGCAATCCTGGAATTTCCCCATTGTGGGACTAATAAAGGCTTATCTTATCTTATCTTATCTTAAAGGGACTACACAAAAAAGATTATTTTGAGTCATTCTTGTGAAATCTTTCATCACTCTACCAATCAGAGAACTTATAGTACCCCTTACTCTGTAAGGGCAAGGTTAGTTTCATCAGGAACTTTTTCTTTTTGTCTGAAGGGAAGTGGTAACAACCCTCTGGGCGACCTACCCCTTTCTCGGTGTGAGGAGGTGTACAGTGTACACCGCACCTGTGATGCTAGTACCCTGACCAATCGGGTGGGCAGGTGGTGTCCACGGGTTAACCGTTGTCATTATGGACCTATCACCATGCTGGAGCTCTGCAGTGCTGCTATCTGCAACTTCCATATGTACAGCGCACATATGGTGACGGGTGGCTGGTGGCTGTGTGGTCGTAAGGCGTATTCCCATCTGCCTATGAACTGGGCAGGAACCTGTGCCCCCGTCTTTGTGACTGACAACACCCTGATTATGTCAGCGGGTCAGACGAGCAGAGGGAAGAGAGACCTATCACAGGATGCCCTTTTCACACCACATGATTCCATCTGGGGTAGGGACGTGCCAGAGCAGTTCAAGATACTTACTACAGGTCAAAAGGTAGTTCAGTCGCTATTCCCTTGGGTGGGAGTGGCAAAAAAATACCTTGTGGATTGAGACTCTTAATTATAGACTACAGTCTTTTGTGAATTTTTCCTTAGCTGCTTGGAAAGGTGAAAGGGAAGAAATGACTGCTATAAGACTTGTAGCAACACAGAATAGAATGGTACTTGATCAGTTGACTGCCGCCCGTGGGGGTGTGTGCGCAATTGTGGGTCAGTACTGTTGCACCTTTATACCTGCACATGATGCAGATGGAGGCGTTATTGCTTCAGCCATACGTAATCTGACTGCTTTGCAGACTGCTGGGGCCAAGGATAATGTTGATGATTCATCACACTGGATAAACTGGTTGTTTTCCTCATGGAGGAGTCTTGTCATAAACTTAGTGGTGATTATTGTAGTGATACTTTTGATCTTTTCATGTTTCATTCCTTGTATCCGTGATATGATGTTGAAACTTGTTCAGGTGAATTTAGTGTTATATCACGAGGCCACCACTGGAGATGATGGGGAAACAACACCAGCTTAATGTCTTATGAGTACAGAGTATAATTGACATGCAGAAAACCGAAAGGAGATGTATGTTCATGATGTGAATTTGAAATGTACTGAATTGCAAGAGTAATCAAATATGCCTTGAAGTTCAGAGAAGTTGTTATCCTTATTTGAGATTTTTTCACTTTATCCTGTTTATGTTCTGTCTTAATTTATGTCGTATTTGAAACCATTATGTTACTAATCACTATTTAGCTAGTATACAGTTTTACTATATTGATTGTTGTTTCATTGTTGATACCTTGTTGCAGTTTCACATTGAGGTACTAATACACATAGGTTAGGATGCTAGCGCACATAGATCTCTGATACAAACATACACATATGTCTTTTACACATAATAGGTTTTTAGTTATTTTTATTGTTTTTATTGTTCTTTTCATTTACATACAAGTATTAACTTTTTATTAAATCACTGCTAATCACTGCTAATTTACTGACACATAGAACGACAAATACATACACTATTTCATCTTAATTTATGGCTAATCACCATCACTGATTCAATTTTTCTCTTTTATGACTTAATTAGATGATTGATTTCTTTTTTGAAATAAAAGGTAATATCCTCACATGCTCCCCAGGAAATGAAACATTCCAGCGGCGCTCGGGAGTGGCAGCGAGGCCGATGGCAGACTTTCCTCATTAAAAAGCGAGTTAGGATTTTTTGCAATACAATGCTTTAGCATAAAATGCACCGGAACTTGGCGAGCTGCCCAATGAGGTTTTAGAAGCCATAATGTTTCATCTCTGATGCTTTTTGAGCATCATAGGGGGGAATGATAGGATATTTTCAAGTTTCATTAATTATTCTATATGATTTCAATGCTATATTATTCTATTCTATTATAATTGTTTCTGGTGCATATAAAAATCCAATGTCTGGGTCACTGTGATATTTTTATTGTCTCAGAGCTTGAAAAGACTGTTTTCAGAGCAAGATTAGGATAAGCAAGATTGTGAATAATGACGAAAGTTTCTTTGTTTTATCATACCAAGCTGTACTGTATTGTCAAGATGACCAGATCATGTTAGAATGTTCATTGCTGACCACAGATAAAGAAGGAGTCACTTGGAGAGTTGGCTCCTGCCAGTCTAGCTCAGATAAGAGACAGGGGTATAAAAGAGCAACATCTTTGAACACGTTAGGGAGTCGGTGCTGTGAAGCTCTGAGGCGAGTGTATGCTGCTACTGAGTTCCTCCTTTCTGATCAGAAGGAGAATAAATGACTCAGAACTTGGAAAACCGCCTATTGATTATTGTTTCAGCCTCAGTCAATTCATTTTTGTTCTAACAACCTGGTATAATAACAATAAAAGCTTCCGATTCTAATACCTTTGCAATAAAATTTGTAATAATTGCGGGCCTGTGTCCAGTAGAGTTTTATCTCTAGCATTGCCCCTGATGTTGAACCAGTTTTTATGCTAAAAATTATGAAAGCAAAGTTTAGCAAACAAAGAAATACATTACATTGGGTGTGGGACATTAAAATTAAAACAGTATCAGGTACAACTGCCCAAATACTTTACTTAGGTGTAATTATGCACATAACTTTACTATAAGATTAAACAAAGACAGCATATTACTGTAATATGAAGGTGTACTCACAGGTTTGTTGGTTGTGCCTCTAAGGATGAGCTCTGAACCACTGTACATGTGAATCCACAAGTCACTTGAAGAAATAGATAATAATTTGCATATGCAAAGAAATTCAAAAGTGTAATTTAAAAAATATTCTAATGTATAGGTATATTTGAATGATTAGACTTTGTGCATCATTTTCTTATCCAAACCAGCAGAATTAAATGTAAATGGATTTACAAAATCTATGTTGTTGATACTGCTCCAGTTGTATTTGATTTATTTGCATTGTAAGTCAAAATATACTGCTCAAAAAAAATTAAAGGAACACTTTTTAATCTGAGTAAGCTGGACTAGCCTGCCACAATTTCTTCACTTTAAGTTTTGGAGTGTTTTCATTTCCATCAAAAGACGTGGCATCTTTTCATTCTTAACACATTATCCAGTCCATATCAGTGTAGATAGCCAGCTTATTTTTTCCCATTAAAATCCGATGTGTTTTCAAAGTGTTTTTTAATTTTTTCGAGCAGTATATTTTAGGCTGTGCAACATTACACTTCAAAGTAAATAATGTTGGTGTGGAAGAAGAAAGCAGACGAGGCAGCAAGCTGGACGACACATGAACTTTATTCCTCTTCCAACGTCAAGTACAGTAAAACTCTAACTGGGTCTCTGGGTGCCTTTTTTTATAACCTTTATTTCCATCCCATGAGACCTAGGAAGCCAAAAGCAATACATTTAGTGGACAAAGACATGTATGGCACATTAACATCATATAACGCCAGTCCTGCTTCTCACACCCTCTCTTCCTCCAGCAGTTCTGGCATCTCCTGAACTCCCCAGGGGGCAACTAGTCCTTTCTGTTACGTCTGAGACCCCCCCCCCATACCACTTCCTCCTTCAGTCCTTTGTTCCATCTTCCCCCTGGCTCCCGACTCTGGGAGGAGAGCCCCCAACACAGTGCCACCACACAGCCCCCCCACCCCACCCCCTCCCCAAAAACCCAGAAAGGGCACGAACCCCCCCGTCCTTTGGGCATGAGCTGGCGCCCATAGCGGCTATAGCGGGGGGTCGCATGTCTGGTCGAAACACCCTGATGGTGAGGTGTGCAGGATTGTACATTAGTCTGTGGAGGGAAAAGGGGTGGGGGGGAAACATGTTAGCTTCACGAGCGCAGATCTGTACCGAGGGAACACCAACTTGCAGAGCCACTGAAGGTGGACGTCCGTGCCAAGGACCTTGGGCCAACACCACATGCTCGTCTTCCAACACAAAAGCGGGCTTCAGCTTGTTGATGCAGACGGTCTCCCCACAACCCCCCAAGTCTAACACAAAATGCTTTTACCCAGTTTCCAGCACCCTGAACAGTCCATTGTACAGTGGGCACAGAGGGGTCCTCCAGTGTGTATCGTGAGTGACAAAAACAAAACTGGCATTCTGTAAGCTTTTCAGGACAAAGGTGTGGGGGAAAACAATGGTTGTCCGGGCCCAGCACATTAACAGCTTCCTTACTGTGCAATAATTGTGCGGGCGGATCAGCCCTGGGGGCGAGGTTTCCCAGTGAAAACTCCCCGGGGAGCTGCAGCGGCTGAGAAAAAGAGAGTTCTGCCGGAGAGGCCTGCCAGATCCTCCTTAGCAGCGGAGCGCAACCCTAAAAGAACCCAGGACAGGCGGTCGACCCAATTTGCATCCGTGAGTGAAGCTCTGAGTGCTGCCTTAAGCAACCTATGAAAATGCTTGCATAACC
>CM035849.1:60037226-60054172 GCA_020510985.1 Pholidichthys leucotaenia
CGTTAGCCTCGGGGTTGTACGTGGTAGTGCAGTGAATTTTGACCTACAGGCTCAGGGCCATCATGGACCAGAGTTCCAAAATGAATTGTGGACCCCTGTCGGAAGTGATGTCCGACGGGGATCTGAACCGTGCAACCAAGCTGACAAAAAAGCGCGAACCACTTACGCGGACGTGGTGGAAGCCCGCGGAACCACTTCAGGCCAGCACGTGGTGCGGTCCACAATTGTCCAAAAGGTGCGTGAAATCTTGCGACAGAGGGAGGGGTCCCACCAAATCCATGTGGACGTGGTCAAACCTCCTGGCCGGGATTTGGAACTGCTCGAAGGGGGCTCTGGTGTGCTTGTATACTTTGGCCCGCTGGCATGCGACGCATGCTGCAGCCCACTCTTTCACGTCCTTGTGCAAGCGCGACCAGACAAATTTTACCACCACCAGTTTCACCGAAGCGCGCATGCTGGGATGCAAAAGAGAGTGGACTGACTAAAAAATGCAGTGGCACCAAGAGCTCGGAACCACCGGGTGCGGGCGACAGGTGGAGGTTATTATGTATGGTTATTATATATTATTAGTATGCCCTTATCCGGTAGTGGAATCGCACCCTCCAGCAAAATGTGGTGGCCCAAAAAAATCAATCACTGGCACACCAAACTGGCACGTTGCCGGGTTAACTATAAGCCCATGCGCTTCCAACCTCTGGAAAACCATCTTGAGAAGAGCGAGGTGCTCCTCCTCGGATGTGCTAGCCACATGAATGTCTTCTAAGTTGACAAAAACGAGGGACAAGTCATGGAGCTTTGCGTCCATCATTCTCTGGAAGGTTTGCGCGGCGCTCTTTAATCCGAACGGCATATGTAAAACCTCGAAAAGGCCGAAAGGAGTTATTACCGCTGTTTTAGGAACGTCTTCCGCAAGCACCGGGACCTGGTGGTAACTGTGAACCAGATCCACTTTCAAAAAACACGCGTCCCAGAAAGGTGTATGGAAAAATCCTGGATGTGGGGGATGGGATGCCAATTGTGTTCCGTGGTGTTGTTCAAGTGTCGGAAATCGCCGCACGGTCGTCACGACCCATCGACCTTAGGCACCATGTGTAGCGGGGATGCCCAAGGGCTGTTGGAGCACCCGACGATACCCAGCTGCTCCAAGTTGGCAAACTCCTCGCACGTGCTGGCCAGTTTAGCCTCGTCCAGGCGCCGAGGTCACGCGAACACGGGCGGGCCTTTTGTGGTTATGAAATATTCAACCCCGTGTTTTAGTTACCGTAACTGAAAAGTCAGGACCATGAGTGCTGGAACTGTGCAAATAAATGCTGATACTTACCCCCCTGGAGCTATAACGTTAGCCAGCATTGTTGACCCAGCTCCTTGAGCTGTGCAAGGCAGGGGAAGTGAAAAAGACAGCGTCCACTAACCGTCTGTTGGCAACATCGACTAACAACCCATAAGCACATACAAACTCTGTGCCTAAAATGGGGGCAGAACATGCAGCTACCACAAAGTCCCACTGAAAATTACATCTGTGTAAGCATATCATCAGCGTCCGTTCACCAAATCTCCTGATGGTAGACCAGTTGGCGGCTATGAGCTTGGGACCGTTGCATCCTACCAAGGCAAGGCAGGGAAGTGAAAGAGACAGTGTCCACTAACCGTCTGTTGGCAACATCAACTAACAACCCATAAGCAAATACAAGTCCCACTGAAAATTGCATCTGTATAAGCATATCATCAGTGTCCATTCACCAAATCTCCTGATGGTAGACCAGTTGGCGGCTATGAGCTCGAGACCGTTGTATCCTACCGACCTGTCTGCGCTGACCAGCAGGATAAGGCTCTTCAGGGAGCTGGAGTCCACCAAGAAACGTCTCCCCAAATGTGTGTCCGTGATAAAAAGCAGTTTGTTCACGTCACCAGCGGTCGCTGCTGCTACTTGACTGCTGGCCATGTCGTTTCCCGGCTTCTTGAATTGGCATGGCGGCAGGCAGCGTTGGGCATTTGAGCCGAAACGGCAATGATTAAAACAGATTGCCCCATTCCTGCGTCTCTTGACGTCCGTTCCAGCTACCACGAATGGCTCCTCAACCTCGCTGGAGTCCCTTGTGGATGCCGGTGCCGCTGCATTCCTGTTGAGAGTTCTGGTTGCTAAAATGATGTGGTCCACTTCCTGTACAAGGGCATGGTAGTCCTTGGTAACCAGCTGCAGCAAGTTGGCCAGGATTGCCCTCGCTGTAGCAGGTAGGTTCCTGAAGAACAGGTGGGTGAATAGGAAAGATTTGTCGTTCTTCCCCCTCAGCGCCAACATGCTCTCCATAAGCTCCACGGCTGATCTGTCACCTAACTCTGAACGTGTTAGGAGTCTTTCTGCCCCTCTCACTGTCAGACAGGGTATAACACTGCAGGAGCATCCTCTTGAGCGCTTCATATTTCCGTTAAGCCAGTGGCTCCTGGAGCAGGCTCGTTTCCTGTAGCGTGGCGCGCACATCCAGTGCAGCAACCACATAGTAATATTTCATCCGTTGTGATCCCGCGGAGTGCAAACTGGACTTCTATATGCAAGAACCACACAGTCGGGTTGTGAAGCCAGAAGTCTGGGAGCTTGACTGTGACAGCACGCACGGCGCTGGTGTTCTCCCTCTGAGTAGTCTCTGGGGCGATGCTTGGCTCACTCTCCATGGCACGTCTTGGGGTCACCAATGTAGAAGAAGAAAGCAGACGAGGCAGCGAACCGAACGACACATGAACTTTATTACTCTTCCAACATCAAGTACAGTAAAACTCTAACTGGGTCTCTGGGTGCCTTTTTTTTTTATAGATAGATAGATAGATAGATAGTTTATTTCGAACACAAAAAATATAACAAAAAACAAGCAAATAGCAAATGCAATAAAGTTACAGTATACACTGTTCGAAAGGGAGAAGGAAGAAGTGAACACTTATTAATTCCAACTCCTCTTTTCCATCGATACACCCATGTGAATTTTATACAAATTACTACCTTTAATACCCCAAGTAACAATTTACTGTATTTTTTTCAGATCAACATTAACACCTGTCCCATTCTAACATACAATGAAGTCTATATTTCAAACCAGTCTCAAACGACACAGACACACACAGTGCTGTCCCACCCACCATTCCATAGTGTCCCATAATGTCCCAGAGTGAACATAATGAATCGTACATATAAATTCTACACTTCTAACATATATCCTTTCAACAAATGGTGCTTTATACCTCTTTTTAAATTGATTTCTGTTTGTACATAGTTTCAGTTCCGGCTCCAGACTGTTCCACAAATCCACCCCACAGACAGATATGCACATATTTTTCTTGGTTGTACGTATCTTGGGTTTTGTGAAGTTTAAGTCTCCTCTGAAATTATGATCATTGTCTCTTTTTTTAAATATTTTTTGTATATTAGTTGGGAGTTGATTGTTAATTGCCCTGTACATTACTTGTGCTGTCTTAATTTAACTAAATCGATGAACTTTATGACATGTGACTTCAAGAACAAACGAATTGGTATGGTCTCTATATCCTGCATTGTTTATTATCCTTATAGCTCTTTTTTGTAATGTGCATATTGTTTGTAGGTTGGTCTTGTAGGTGTTTCCCCAGACTTCTACACAGTAGTTAAGATAAGGTAAAAACAGTGAATTGTACAATAAGACCAATGATTTATAGTCCACGATGTGTCTTGTCTTCCCCAGTATGCCTATACATTTTGCTAATTTAGCCCAGATGTGACTGATGTGAGGTTTCCAGCAGATTTTACTGTCTAGCGTCACCCCCAGAAACTTATTTTCCGTACTGTTTGTATTCTGGTATCATCTATCGTTATCATTATTTCATGATTTATTTTATAATTTCCAAACAACATAATCTTTGTTTTTTTTAGATTTAGAGATAATTTATTTTTGTTGAACCACTGCGTTAATTTTTCCATTTCAGTAGTGACCACCTCTAAAACCTGCTGCAAATTCTCACCAGTGCAAAGGATATTTGTGTCATCCGCAAACAAAATAATTTCAGAATTTTTGATACTTGGCATATGTCATTTATATACAAGATAAAGAGTTTGGGTCCCAAAATGACCCCTGGGGCACACCACAAGTGATGTCCATGCATGGTGATTTGTGCTCTCCAATTTGTACAATTGTTGTCTGTTACTTAAATAACTTTCCACCCCAACTCAGTCCTACCCCTCTTAACCATACCTTTCCAGTTTCCTTAGAAGTATTCTGTGGTCAATGGTGTCAAAAGCTTTCTTTAAGTCTATAAATACTCCTACAGCAACCTTTTTTTTGTCTATACAACTAGTAATTTCTTCTATAAGTTCGATCAGTGCCAAAGATGTAGATTTATCTGCTCTAAAAACCATACTGGCTATCTGTAAGGCGGTTGTGGTTTTTCAATGGAAATCATCCAGCTCTCTTGCTGAATATTTTTTCCAAGTATTTTGGGAGAATTGTGAGAGTATAGAGACTGGCCTGTAATTTGTGAAACAATGACTGTCGCCTGTTTTGTAAAGAGGTTGTTTACTTTTGCTATTTTCATTTTGTCTGGAAATGTACCAGTGTGTAATGACAGGTTACAGATGTGGGTGAGTGGCTTAACAATTCCCTCAATTACTTTTTTCACTATTGTCATGTCAATTTCATTCCAGTCCGTTGATTTTTTGTTTTAAATTTACTCACAGTCTCGATAATTTCCTTTTCAGTAACTGCACCCAAAAAGATTGTGTTTGGGTTTCTATCCTCTATTTCATTCACAGACCCACTGTGGTTTGTTTCTGAGTCACTATTGATTTTGTTAATTCAGGACCACGTTTACAAAAAAATTATTGAAACCACTGACCACATCTTCCATATTATTAATCAAACTGTCGTTTTCGATAAAATATTCTGGATAGATTTGCATACTTAGGGAACGATTACTAATAATCCCCTTGAGTACTTGCCATATTCCTCTTATGTTATTTTTGTTATCCTCTAGTATTCTGTTGTAATATTCTTTCTTACAGGTCCTCATTATAGTGGTAAGCTTATTTTTATATCTTTTATATTTGATCTCAGCTTCCACCATTCTGCATTTAATGAATTGTTTATATAATGTATTCTTCTTTTTACATGCATTTATTAACCCCTTGGTGATCCAAGGAATATTTTTTGTTGTTGTCTGTCACTGTATTGTTTTATAGGACAGTATTTATTGTACAATGATTGAAATATTTGTAAAAATTTATCATATGCTTCATTTATGTCAGTTTCATTCATAAACTATCTTCCAATCTTGTATTAATAATTCCTTTGTCAGTAAATACATTGATTCTTTGGTTCTTTGGGTTTATAACCTTTCTTTCCATCCCATCATACCCAGGAAGCCAAAAAATAATACATTCAGTGGACAAAGACATGCATGGCTCATTAACAGCATAAAACACCAGTCCCTCTTTTCACACCCTTTGTTCCTCCAGCGGCTCTGGCATCTCCTGAACTCCCCGGGGGGGTGGGCTGGGGACTAGTCCTTTCTGTTACATCTGAGACCCCCCGGTACCACTTCCTCCTTCAGTCCTTTGTTCTGGGTGACTCTGAGTGGAGCCCCCCCCTCCCCCCACAGTGCCACAACAATGGGTTTTACTGATGCTGGGACTAAACATTTATTACCTCCTCCAGGCCGAAAAGGCCAGGAGGAGGTTAGGTTTTTGCCGGGGTTTGTCTGTGTGTTTGTTAGTCTTTCTGTCTGTCTGTCTGTCTGTCTGTCTGTCTGTTGGTTAGCAAGATAACTCAAAAAGTCTTGGACGGATTTCCATGAAACTTTCAGGCGTTGTTTGGAAATGGTACAAGGAAGAACTGATTAAATGTTGGGGGGTGATCCGGTTCACCGTCTGGATACAGGAATTTTTTAAAGCATTTTTCCACACTGTGACATAGGGCCATTTTCAACATGTGCGCAGGCGCAATGGAAGGCGCTGGTTGTCGTGTCTGCAACACAAACTCTGCGTTCTTCAACGTTTTAGGCACAAAAGCACGCGGAAAACACTGCTGGCCTGGGCCCGCCAGCGTGCCTGTGTTTGCGCGCAACTGCAAAACCTCACACGGGCAGCTGTCCGCCGACGGATTCTTTGGCAGAAATTCCCCGGCCAGCCATAGGAGCTGCACATTTGGCAGAAATTCACCGGCCAGCCATAGGCGCTGCGCAAAAACAAGCCCTCTGCCGGCAAAGCTTCTAAATTCTCGTTTGCCGCGGAGCGCAACCCCAAAATAATATAATATAAAACCCACGGCAACCTGTCTACCCAATTTGCATCCGTCAGTGAAGGAGATGGACACAACAGCAACACTTCAGTTTATTACCTCCGCCAAGGAGGCAATGCTTTTACTACTGAACCACTAATCCTGTCACTATCAGATTGACTGTCATTGATTAATTGTGTGTTTATTGCACTGTCCCTGTCAAATAAACAAATAATCATTGTGAATCCAAATGCTAGTCATATGTTTCCGTGCTCAAGGAATCTGAAAACGTACACACAAACACTGTATGGGGGGAATTGTGGCGCTTGGCGGAGGTCTGCGCTCTCCGAGTGCTTTTCTAGTTTTTTGTTTTTCATGTGTTTATTGTATTGTTACAAAATGAGCTATATAAACCAAGCTTGTACCACAATTTCTGAAGCCCTTTATAAGAAAATTCCTGTACAAGCCCCAATTCCCATGAAGTTGGGACATTGTGTAAAATGTAATCAAAAACAAAATACAGCAATTTTTAAAATTCTTTTCAACCTATATTCAACTGAATACACTAAAAAGACAAGATATTCCATGTTCCAACTGATAAACTTTATTGATTTTTGCAAAAATCCACTCAATTTGAATTTGATGCCTGCAACACATTCCAAAAAGCTGGGACAAGGTCATAGTTACCACTGTGTTACATCACCTTTCCTTTTAACAACACTCAGTAAGTGTTTAGGAACTGAGGACATGAGTTGTTGAAGCTATGTAGGTGGAATTCTTTCCCATTCTTGCTTGATGTACAACTTCAGTTATTCAACAGTCCAAGGTCTTTGTCGTCGTACATTGCGCTTCATAATGCATCACACATTTTCAGTGGGAGACAGGTGTTGACTGCAGGCAGGCCAGTCTAGTACCTGAACTCTTACGATGAAGCCATGCTGTTGTAGCACTTGCAGAATGTGGCTTGGCATTGTCTTATAAGGAGGGGATGTCACTGAAAAAGTCGTTGCTTGGATGGCAGCATATGTTGCTCCAAAACCTGTATGTAACGTTCATCATTAATGGTGCCTTCGAAGATGTGCAGGTCATCCATGCCATGGGCAAATAACATACCCCCACCTTCTCAGATGCTAGCTTTTAAACTTAACTCTGACAACAATCTGGACGGTCCTTTTCCTCTTTAGCCCAAAGGAAACAACGTCCATGATTTCCAAAAACAATTTGAAATGTAGACCCGTCAGAGCACAGCACACTTTTCCACTGTGTGTCAGTACATCTGATGTGATTGGGCCTATAGCAACCAGTGGCATTTCTGGATGTTGCTGATATATGGCTTTCAGTTTGCATGTTAAAGTTTTAACTTGCACTTGTAGTATAGTATAGTATAGTATAGTATGTCATAAATGACAATGCTTAGCAAATCATCTGTTGGCTGATCTCGTGCACCTTGAGTTTTTAAAGGTAGCTCTGCTTGTCGAGATCACGGCTCTGCTGAAGTAATGATCTCCATACAGCTTGGTTCTGTGTCAGAGTGGTCCAGGTTTCTGGTCTGATGCCAAAATCCTTTAAGTCTCTTTTGATACATCTTTATATCTTAGCCTTGGCCTTCCAGTAGGGCATATGCCTTTTTCCAGTACTCCATGCAGCATCGGGGCATGGGATCCGATTATTTATAATATTTATTTATTTATTTATAACATTATAATATATTAAAACATAATATATTATTATTTATATTATAATTACACACACACACACACACACACACACACACACACACACACACACACACACACACACACATATATATATATATATATATATATATATATATATATATATATATATATATATGTGTGTGTGTGTGTGTGTGTGTGTGTGTGTGTGTGTGTGTGTGTGTGTGTGTGTAATTATAATATAAATAATAATATATTATGTTTTAATATATTATAATGTTATAAATAAATAAATAAATATTATAAATAAATAGTGCCTGCAACACCTCCCTGGATACTGGGCTGGAAGGCTTATATTCCTACTGGAGTTGAGTTAACTAGCTTGGGCTTGCAACATTCCCCTGGAGACTGGGCTGGGAGGCCTACATCTCTCCTGGAGCTGAGCTTACTAGCTTGGGCCTGTAACATTTTCCTGGATATTTGGTTGGAAGACCTATATTACTCCTGGAACTGAGATATCTAGCTTGGGCCTGCAACATCTCCTTGCAGTATTTATTTCTTTTAGTATTTCTTTTAGTGTAAGAACTTTTAAGCTGCTGATGTGCAGAAAGTGGAGGACAATGGCATTTTTTATTACTTTAATATGCTTGTTGGCAGCCTGGAACACGAGATCAAATAATGTTCCCTGGGTGAGTACCCATGCCAATGCGTTGTGTTTTTGGGACACTTACTATAGTGGCACTGATTTTAATGTTGTTTATGAGCAATCGCAGACTCATTTGGTCTGGGTCATAGATTCCTGGACAGAGGTACCAAGGAAATTACTTAAACTTCAAAATGTTCTTACTTTATATGACCTCACACTTTTGCTCAATGAAAAGAATCGCCTGGCTTCAATATAGAAAAATTTTGCTTCAAAATGTGATGTGAAGCAAAGATTGATGATTGTCCTACTTTTATTATTATCTGGAAATGTGCAACCAAACCCTGGACCTGATCTGCAATGTATCCAGACTCCTGCTGATTTTAAATCAATGTCTGGTCTCAAAATTATTCATCTTAATGTGCGCAGTTTACTTCCTAAAATGGACATGGTCAAAATTTGGATTAGATCAACTGATCCGGATGTTGTGATCATCTCTGAAACGTGGCTGACAAAAGCTGTCACAGATGATGATATTAGTATAAATGGATACAATGTCTTCTGTACTGACAGGCCTAAAAAAGGTGGTGGTGTAGCCGCCTATGTTAAATCAAGATTTGATGCTTCAGTTGTCTTGTCTAAGTCCATTTCTAAGCAGATGGAGTTTCTGACCTTGAATATGGAAATAGCCATATCCCTTTCCATAACTGTTTTTGGTTGTTATAGACCTCCATCTGCCACCAAGGAGGCATTATCATCCTTAAAGCATCTTTTGTCCAAATTAAACTACAATGAGCTTTTAATGGCAGGAGACTTCAATTGGGATTGGTTAAACGTAGCTTCTGAAGAATTTAAATCTTTCTGTGACTCTGTAAATTTTAGCCAGATGATTAACTATCCAACTAGGCCAAATATTAAAAAGTCCTGAAAAGTCCACTTTGATTGACTTAATTTTAACAAATGCTCCACATAAATTTTCATCTGTGGGTGTTTTCTGCAATGATTTGAATGATCATTGTGTTGTTGCAGTGTGCAGAGATACAAAAGTCCCCAAATGTAAACCGTGCATTATTTTCAAGCGGAATTTGAAGAAATTTAATGAACAAGCTTATTATCATGATTTGTCCTTGGTTAGTTGGGAACATATAGGCCTGTTGCCAGACGCTGAGTTAGCGTGGACTTTCTTTAAAGAAAACTTTGAGAAAATTGTAAATAAACATGTTCCTAGAGGGAAATTCAGAGTAAAGGGGCGTGAAAACCCCTGGTTCTCTCCAGAACTGTCTGATGCCATTTATCAGCGTAATGTGGCTTGGACCAAAGCCAGGAAAACTGATACTGCCAGTGATTGGTCTATTTTTAGACAACTGAGAAATAAATGCACTTTTTTATTAAAAAGGCTAAATCTGAATATTATTTATCTGTCATAACTGAGAGTCTTAATAATCCACAGAAATTTTGGAAAGTGATCAAAGGTTTATCTGTGAACAAAAGCTCTCAGGTTCTTCCTACTTTGGTTTTAAATAGCTCAGTCCCAGTTTATGATAGAACTGAGGTTTTAAATTGCTTCAATTGTGGGTGACCCCCACAGCCTACGGACAAGCAGAGTGCTCAGCTGGAGCAATTAGCATAACAGTGAGATGTATGGACTAATATCAATAGGCAGCCTCTCTTTGTCTGATTCTGGTGCCAATAATCCTGCTATTGATATGTGTGACTCTCATGTAAATGTCCCATGCATTCCTGCTGTACTGTGATGCTAATATGCCATGCATGCATTGTCTGTAGCTGGGTATTTAAGTGAACTGCATATCGCTTGCTCTCTCTCACTCTCTTTTTGACCACTCTGATGACTTGCTGCTACTAGAGACATCAGGGCTCGCTCCAGCGCGCTCCCACAGCACTGGGGTGAACTCTTGTGCTGGAGGATGAAATAAACACCCTTTTAAACTTCAGTTCGCCGTGCCTGCACTTATTCCGTGCCTCCACACAGGGTTCCCTTATTGCATCCGCCACACTGGTGACCCCGAATACAAGAACACGCTGACGACGAATGAACACAGCTGCCTGTCGCAAATGGACTGCCCTCCCTTCTGACACACGGGAGACCTCGACGCAGAACCGACACCAGGCGAACTCCCTCGGAGATCATCCACGACCGGGAGAACTGCAGAAAGCGTCATGGTGCGACCCTCGCCTGAGATCTGGACATCCACGCTGGGACCGGCCGAGGGACAAAGAGCGTCCACTCCCTCTCACCACTCCTCCACACCCACACGAGCACGCATGCACCTCGTCTTCTCTCCACGACGGCGATATCCAGGGCCGGACAGAGAACGCAGCGCGTGGACCAGAATGCACCATGACCTGGCACAAGCGAACGACAGCAACAGCCCGAACAGGGAGGACCATCGGCGCCGACGACGCTGATCTTCAAGCAAGCTCCCTGACCCTGACTCGCCTCAACAGCGGACCTGTCATGCACCGAACCCCTGCACGCACACCGGGGGGTTACGAGGACAGCGCACCACGCACGGGACAATACCGGCTCCACAGACCGCCATCGTCCTCCGCCGCTGCACACGCCCGAGAAGCATGGTTGACCGCCATCCTCGGAACCTTCAGGGCTGCTCACACACCTGAAGTACACACGCAGCCCGCACACAGGATTTTGTATGGGTCTCAGCCACGGCGCACGATGGGAATTCAGCCGTCAGCTGTCCCCGAGGGCTTTAGGGCTGCACCTGCACCTAAAGCCAACACGCCAAGTCCCTCACACAGCTGCAGCTCCTGTTTTTCTTCATGGCCGCTAAGCATCCTTGCAGAACTGAGCCGCGAGACGAGTCAGAGACAAATTTTTCTTCTCACAGCCGCTGTGGATCTCTGCCACGTTCAACGGGACAGCCCCCCAACATCGTGGATCCACATGCAATTTTTGCGCGGCCCAGACAACTTCGCTGTCCCAGGCCGGCACTTGCTACCCCCCCCTCAACCTCCGCCTGCACAGAGCTTTTCCTCCAGCTCGCTACCAAAGCCGGACGATCAAGGCCTCAGCCCCCTGCTGAGCCCTCTGGGGGGGAGTAGTGTGGGTGACCCCCACAGCCTACGGACAAGCAGAGCGCTCAGCTGGAGCAATTAGCATAACAGTGAGATGTATGGACTGATATCAATAGGCAGCCTCTCTTTGTCTGATTCTGGCGCCAATAATCCTGCTATTGATATGTGTGACTCTTGTCCCATGCATTCCTGCTGTACTGTGATGCTAATATGCCATGCATGCATTGTCTGTAGCTGGGTATTTAAGTGAACTGCATATCGCTTGCTCTCTCTCACTCTCTTTTTGACCACTCTGATGACTTGCTGCTACTAGAGACATCAGGGCTCGCTCCAGCGCGCTCCCACAGCGCTGGGGTGAACTCTTGTGCTGGAGGATGAAATAAACACCCTTTTAGACTTCAGTTCGCCGTGCCTGCACTTATTCCGTGCCTCCACACAGGGTTCCCTTATTGCATCTGCCACACAATAAGCATTTTGTGTCATCTGGTTTTCTGTTTAACTCTACAGGAGCTACATCTGTGCCTCACTGTACTAATTCCCAAATGTTTTTTGGAGAACCTTTTAGACTTGTACCTTTTACTGTACAGCAAGTTCATAAGGCTCTCAAAACTTTGAATCACAGGAAACCTCCTGGACCAGACTTGATAGAGCCTTACCTTTTGAAAATGGCTGCTGATTTTATTGCACAGCCTCTTACAGTACTTTTTAATTTATCAATTGAAATCAAAGAGATTCCTGTAGTATGGAAGTCAGCATTTGTGGTTCCTCTCTTAAAAGGAGGTGACCCAGCAGTTTTAACTAACTACAGACCAATATCAAATTTGTGTGTCTTGTCCAAGATTCTTTAATCTCTTGTGTGTGATCAACTTAAAAGAGTTTTTATACTCAAATGAACTTCTTTCAAAACTGCAATCGGGCTTTAGAAAAAAGCACAGCACTATTACTGCTGTTACAAAAGTGGTCAATGATATACTTGTTGCTCTTGATAAAAAGCAGTACTGTGCTGCACTTTTCATTGATTTGTCAAAGGCTTTTGACACTGTGGACCACACAGTTTTAAAGCAAAGACTCATCAGTTTTGGTCTGTCGGAACATGTAGTCTCCTGGTTCGCAAATTATTTGAGTGACAGGACCCAATGTATTAAATATGATGGTTTGTGTTCTGAAATTGTCAGTGTCCACAAGGGGGTGCCACAGGGTTCTGTATTAGGACCCCTCCTATTCACTATGTACATTAATGATCTAGGACAAAATGTGTCTGATGCTAGTTTGCATTTTTATGCCGATGACACAATTATTTACTGCTTTGGCTCTTCCCCTGCTAATGCTGTTGCTTCTCTGCAGAAAGCTTTTAATGTGGTGCAGCACACACTTCTGCAGCTAAAACTAGTCCTTAATGCTGACAAAACTAAACTGATGTGGTTTTCAAATTTTAGGAAGAGTCCGCAAATTTTTCCCACAGTGTCCACTTTTGAGGGAAATGAAATTGAGGTGGTTCACTCGTACAAGTATCTTGGTATCTTGCTTGATGATGCTCTGACTTTTAAGCCCCATGTTGAAAATCTTGTGAAGAAACTTAAACTGAAACTGGGTTTTTTATTTTGAAATAAATGTTGTTTTTCTTTTGAGGTTAAAAAGCATCTTCCTACTGCAACTTTTTTTTTTATCTATTTTAGATTATGGAGACCTCTTGTATATGAACGCTTCAGCTCAGTGTCTGAGTAAGACTGACTCTGTATACCATGCTGTTTTGAGGTTTGTTACAAACTGTAGAGCCTTGACCCATTACTGTGAACTGTATTATAGAGTGGGATGGCCCTCTTTGTCCACCAGGAGGTTGACTCACTGGTACATTTTTATTTACAAGGCCATGCTTGGATTGTTGCCCCCTTACATTTGTAATTTGATCACACTGAGAAGTGTTGATTCTTATGGTTTGCGTTCTAATGATCATTTGTTGCTTTCTGTTCCATTTGCCCGTACTGAGCTGGGAAAAAGAGCTTTCATGTTCTCAGCCCCCTCTACATGGAACATGTTGCAAAAAGACTGGAAACTAACGGAACTTGTTTCATTGAACGATTTTAAATCCAGATTGAGAACACTTGAGATGGCCTCACTAATTTGTAACTGTTCTATATGATTTGTATGTCATTGTAAGTGTATTTGTGATTTTTTTTTTGCTGCCTCTTGGCCAGGACTCCCTTGAAAAAGAGGTTTTTAATCTCAACGGGTTTTATTCCTGGTTAAATAAAGGTAAATAATAATAATAATAATAATTTGCCACTCTGTTTACATGACCGGCCCATCTAAGTCTGGTGAACTTCAGTCTCGATGAAAGAGGTTCTGAGCGAGTAATTAGAAAGAGCTCTTCATTTGACATCTTATCGCACCATATCTTTCAGAGTATGAACCCCAGACTCCTTGTGTGGAAGGCATTAATTTGGGACTCTTGATGGCAGTATGTAGGTCAGCTTTCTGCTCCACATCAAAGAATGCTTAGTAAGCATGCTTCGTATACTCTGGTTTTGGTACACATAGAGAGGTGTTTGTTTCTCCATACATGACTGGTAAGCCGAACAAAGATGGTTGAAGCTGTTCCAAGCTGAATTGAGAGCTCTGTGTCAAGAGTGTTGTTGCGAGATATAGTTGAGCCAAGATAGGTAAACTTTTCAACATCTTACAGTGGTGTTGTGGTGCACATAAGGGCCTTTTCCACTAGCACGCTTTAGCGCGACACGGGACGGCTCAGCACGCTAAGTGAAATGAATATAGAGGTAAGGATATCACACATGGTTCTCACTGCTTTATGCATCGCAAAGAAAACTATTCTCATGAACTGGAAATCAAGAAATAATTTATGTACAAACCACTCTAATAACCTACTATCAGATTATATTAGCCTGGAGAGAATGTCTGCCTCCTCTAAAAACCAATTGGAAGAATTCAATTCTCTCTGGTCCCCGCTTATTAATTCTATAGCCTGTGGGGTGTCAGGCGGTGGCTCGCTCGCCTTGGCACCTCTGGTGGCTGGCTGCACCCTGATCACGAGGGGTTTCTGTGACCCACTGGGGCCAGTGTCTGGGGAGCCTGTCCCGGAGTGGCTGTGGGTCTGGCCTCGGGGAGCCAGGGGGGTGGGCCATGCCCCTGGGCCAGCTGGCCTTGTCTCCTGGTTGAGACTGGGTCTGGCCCTGTGCTCCTTGGTGCTAAGGAAGGGGGGTCCCCCTCTAGGCCGGGGTCAGGTGTGCGTTGGTGGTGCAGGCTGGCTCCAGCGCATCCCTGCGCGGCGGGGTCGTGCCATCCCCAGGGTTCTGGTGACGTCCGGGGGCTGGTGCCCACGTCCTGGGGGGGTCACCCCCTGTTCTCCAGGGCCTGCGTGTGTGTGTGTGTGTGTGTGTGTGTGTGTGTGTGGGTGTGTGTGTGTTCATGTGGGGGGGGGTGGATGTACACTACCGTTCAAAAGTTTGGGGTTAGTTAGAAATTTTCTTATTTTTGAAAGAAAAGCACTTTTTTTCAATGAAGATAACTTTAAACTAATCAGAAATACACTCTATACATTGCTAATGTGGTAAATGACTATTCTAGCTGCAAATGTCTGTTTTTTGGTGCAATATCTACATAGGTGTATAGAGGCCCATTCCAGCAACTATCACTCCAGTGTTCTAATGGTACAATGTGTTTGCTCATTGTGTCAGAAGGCTAATGGATGATTAGAAAACCCTTGTGCAATCATGTTAGGTCTGCAATGCTATAATTTCTGCAAATGGAGGATTCTTTGATGAAAGCAAAGTTTGAAGGAAAAAATTATTATTTCAAATACAAATCATTATTTCTAACCTTGTCAATGTCTTGACTATATTTTCTATTCATTTTACAACTCATGGTGGTAAATAAGTGTGACTTTTCAAGGAAAACACAAAATAATTGTCTGGGTGACCCCAAACTTTTGAACGGTAGTGTAGGTGTGCGCACGTGTGTGAGCATGTGGGTGTGGGTGTTGTGTGTGGGCATGCGGGGTTGTGTGTGGATGTATGTGGACATGTGTGATGGTGTGTGTGTGTGTGTATTTGTGTGTGTGTGTGTGTGTGTGTGTGGAGGGTGCGGGTACCTGTGGGTGGACGTGCGGGAGTGGAGGGTGTGTGTGGGGGGACCTTGTTGGGGGAGGCCACCTGGTGGCCTCGGGGTTGGCGGTTCGGGGCCTGCCCTTTCCGGCTGTCCTGCCATTGTGTCGTGGGGTGGGACATTTTGCTGCATTGCCTCCGGTGTCCTTGGTGCTGGTTGTGGGGGTGTGTGGGTGCTGGGGGGAGTGGTTATTGGAGAGGGTTAGTGGCCATGTTGCTGTCGGTTTTCCCCAGGACAGTTGTGGCTGGGGGGTGGCCTGCCACTGTCTGTGTGTGTCTGGGGTGGGAAGTTGGTGGGCTCATGGTGGGTGTTCTAGGGTGCTGCTTGGCATGTGGGGCACCGTATGGGTCCGGCCCATTGTTCGTTATTACCTCCGCCAGAGGAGGAGGTTATGTTTTTGCCAGCGTTTATCTGTTTGTCTGTTTGTTTGTTTGTCTTTTGGTTAGCAAGATAACTCAAAAAGTTTTGGACGGATTCCGATGAAACTTTCAGGCGTTGTTGGAAATGGTACAAGGAAGAACTGATTAAATTTTGGGGATGATCCGGATCACCGTCTGGATACAGGAATTTTTTAAAGGATTCTTTAACATTGTGAGATACGGCCATTTTCAACATGTGCGCAGGCGCAATGGAGGGTGCTGGTCGTCGTGTGTGACGAACACAAACTCCGCGTTCTTCAAAGTTTTAGACACAAAACCACGTGGAAAACAGTGGTGGGCAGGGCCCGGCAGCGTGCCTGTGTTTGCGCTACGCTGCAAAAGCTGAGATGGGCAGCTGTCCGGCACGTGATTATTTGGCAGAAATTCCCCGGGCAGCCATAGGGGCTGCGCAAAAAAAAAAAAAACAGCTCTCTGCCGGGGAAGCTTCTAAATCCTCTTTTGCTGCGGTGCGCAACCCCAATAAAAACATAACCTCCTCCTCTGGTGGAGGTAATAAAACCCACGGCAACCTGTCTACCCAATTTGCATCCGTCAGTGAAGCCCTGAGTGCTGCTTTCAGTGGAGGAGATGGACACAACACCAACACTTCAGTTTATTACCTCCGCCAAGGAGGTAATGCTTTTACTACTGAACCACTAATCCTATCATTGTGAATCCAATTGCTACTCATATGTTTTCATGGTCAAGGAATCTGAAAACGTACACACAAACACTGTATGGGGGGGAACTGTGGCACTTGGCGGAGGTCTGCGCTCTCCGAGTGCTTTTCTAGTTGTTGTTG